>JYFJ02006300.1:0-20286 GCA_000934665.2 Catajapyx aquilonaris | reverse complement strand
ATTCTGGGACTGATTAGGGCCTATATTTGGCCCCATTGCGTACTTTCAAGGCGCACATGCGTTCCTTCAAATGCAATTATTTTCCTTAAATCAAAAATTCCTCCTGAGATTTTTTTCTATGTGAGGGAAAGGGTCTGAGCTACAACATTATTTAAAAATCGGATTTTTAAAATAGGCGGATTTTTTTAAAAACAAATTTGAAATTTTGAAAATGGGACAAAATTTTCAAAAAAGTCAAAATGCGAATTTTCAATCCCTAGTGAGATTGGGCTCTCGAATCTCTTCAAAGGGAGCGGTCTACGACGTCTGTAGCTCAATTGGTTCACGAGATATGACCGATTTCTGAAACCCTACCTTCCGAGAATGACGTTTTTTTCGGTGGGCCTATCTCCGGGGAGGGGGGGTAAATCTCAAAACCGCGCAAATGGTATTTTTGAAAGACGTAATTAAAGCGATTCGCCGATTTTCGTCAAAATCTGACAACCCAAGGGTCAGGGGGCTCGGTGAATTGACATGGAATGACCCCCCTTCTTTCACTCTGAAAACGGACGCCACCGTTTTTTTCGTGGTCCTCTAAGCAGGGATAAATAACAGTTGTACCTCATGAAAAGGGGCCACCTGTGTGAGGTGGTTTCCCCAAGAAAATACTTCTGTGGAGGGGAACGTACTGCGGACACTTAAGAAGGAGCTGGGTCAATTGTATGAAAATGATGTCTCTGCAAATTGTGAAGGAGCGGCAGGACATCTTGCAGTGCAAGAAAATAATGCTGTTAAGGAATGAGTGGCCATTCTTGTTCAACAAAGAATGCTTGGCAAAACATTTCACCATTCTTGTTGGGTATGATGTTGCTGCAAGCCTGGCTGGTGAGCTTGAAAATAGGACGAAGATTATTCTGAGGACTCTGAGCGAGAAGTCCACTTCCACAGCACTTAAAAATGTATTAGATGCTGTAAAAGCTGCAGAGACATCGGAGGAAAGCCAGGCTCCGCTGCACATTGGATTAGTCGCTGCAGTTGCAGCTCACTTTCAGGAGGACATAACAACTTTGTTCCTGCCCTGTGAGGTAAGCTGATTTTGAATAATTGCATCAATATGGAACTAAGCAGGACTTCCCACAGGGTCCAGTGACATCCCATGCTGCCTCCCACAAGTGCCCAGATGAAGGACCTGTAGTCATCTACGCCGGTTAGTTCTTGTATTTTAACGAGGATGTAATTGGACTCTGACAGATATTTTTATTTCAGGGACAGACTTATACATATACAACCAGAAGTTTCCATATATTTATAGAAAGGGAACTGGCGATTCAGCAAGTGGAAACACCAATTGAGGCCCTATTGTGCCTCATGGCTGCATACTTTGTGTTTGGGATAAAATACCCTCCTGGTATATCTGCAACACTTGAATTTGTCCAAAAGTGAGTGAAATGTGCCGATATTTTTACAAGTAAAACTGTTCTCCAGCTTAGCTCGTGTAATTTATCAATCGGCAATTATGAGTTGTGTTAAAGTTGATGTTAGCGTTTAACAATAATGGAAATTTTGTCATTTAATGATTCGTGTGTTGGAGATAAAGTAATCACAAAACCTGAACTGATTTCTCTTGCTTGACCTCAAAATTATAGTTTTTCTTATTCCTATCATGCTTGTGACTGCCCAAAACTAAACATGCAGTGTTACATAGCAGAATGCAGCATGCAGTACAAGACATTGGGCAATATGTATGCACAGGACATTATTTCGAGAACCCCCCTTTGTTTTTCAGGTGCCTGTTTCACATTGATGAGGAGACAGGATCCAAGGGAACCACCAAGGCAGGGAAGAAAAGACGCAACACCCATCCCAGCTTATTCAGATTGTTAACCATTCTTAAAGAATAAGCTTAGCTTATTCCAGGAAACCCCAGGAATAAACTTTTATATTAATTGGTGAAAACTGTTCTTTTGGTTATCCCTTGTCCCATTCCTTTTGTGCAGAAATTTTTGCAAACCTGTATGTAATTACCTGCTCTCCGCAAATGCACTGAATATTCTGTTAATTTTACGGATGCATTCCGTAAATGAATTTACATACAAATTACGGACTGTCAGTTAAAACACAGACCATTACAGTTAATCAATTACGGACTGGGTCAGTTAGATTACGAGCGCGCTTGGAACCCTTGCTGCCGGGCAAAGTCTGTAAAATAACGGAGAATTTTTTAACAGTGCGCAGTGGACGATGATGCACATGATGGTATGTATAACTATCTATTGTTTGCGGGGTGTATGTGCAAAAGAAACACAAATTGAGTTTTTCCCCTCACAGATTTACAGAGTGCCAGTGGCAGGTGCATGCGACGGCAGCAATCGACACCATTGCAGATTTATCAATAAAATATATGTTCTTACATACATTCACGTAATATAAAACTACTGGATAACACGTTCTATACGCTTAAAAACATAAACGCGTTTTATTAGTCACGCATGACGCACTTGGCTAGAATAACGGCAGTCGCATTTTGGCGCTCCGTCTAGTCCAACATGGTAGCAATCATGGCAGAGAGCAAGAGGGTGCCAGGAAGGCCAATAAAGACGCTTATTTTAGCGAAGACGAGAAGAACCTACTGTTGGCAGTTGGTGGAGAAGCACATTGGAATCATCGAGGACTGAGCCATCAGGAGACAGCTACACCCACAGAATGCTGCGTGACGCATGCAAGGACAAAATTTACTGTGGCCAAGTTAAGTTTCTTTGCGAGCATTGCAAAACATGCTGACTCCAATACTCAAAAAATTTCAAACGGACAAACCCATGTTGCCGTTTCTAGGTGAAGACATTTATATTGGACTAAACTCCCTTCTGGTAAGATTGGTATTACCAACATATCTTGAGTCCAGGAGTTTTGCAACAAGTGCCACGTTGCATGGCAAAAAGTTTGAACCAGTGGCTATCAGGGAAGGTGGAAATTGAGGGGTCATAAGACCCACTATAGCTTCGCCCACTCACACGGCCACGTCGAGGTGGACCTTGGTAATTTAGGTATGTCTTTTGTTGCCCCCCTCACCTGCCCAATCCATTCAGTCTCATTAATCACTCTTATTCTCCATATCCAAGTAGTTCCACTCCGAGCCTCGAGCGACAACTTCCCTGAAGGAGGCCGACTGGGAGATACATATCGCAATTCCATGGGAAAAAGTTTCCTGTTTCTTTGATGAAGACTTGCAAGAGAAGGAAGCGGCCAGATGCTTCAGATGGACGAGAGATGGTCCGCACTCTGCGCAATGAGATCCTGGAAGTGTGTCCGAAACCAGGAAGGAAGCGAAGATCGTTTTATGGACACAATAGGTGTCGTGGTTGGCACATGGTATTCATCTCTATTGAACAAACTGGTCACACGATGCGGGTTTGCTTGGAGTCTCGCATTAGTGCGTACAACACTTCTGTCAACAAATTCGGGTTCATAAGCAATTTTAGTGGCATGGGCAGTGCAGAGATTCTTGCCGCGGCTAAAAAGTTTTGCACATGTTACCTTTCTGATGTTGAGATACATTTCCTGACCAGTTCTTGCAATTTACTGTCATTATGCAGCAGAATTCATCTTCAGCGGAAAAATATTTGAAAAACATCAAGATCAACAAACTGGAAAGTGTCTTTCCGAATGTGGCCGTCGCACTGAAGATTTTTAAATGCTTGCCGATCACTAACTGCAGCGGAGAGAGATTCTCATCAAAAATGACCAGAATTAAAAACCAACTTAGAACAGCCATGCTTAATCTTCGATTGAGTTTAGAGAGCACGCATCACAGAACCATTCTCTCCCTGCCACATAATTTATCTTTGTCCTTTTTTCCGAACACCCAGACGTCAACTTGCATAACTTGCCAACCTAACCTCCCGACCGATTTCAGTCAGTGTTGGCCGATATAACTAAGGAACAAACCTATAACTTTAACAATTTTTTTGGAAAATGTAATTAAATGAATCGAAATGTGTGACTGAGAACTGTGCTGGAACTGACATGATCTAGGTGTGCTTGAGGCCCGAACGGCAAATTTTGTGTTTGTTCATATGCATATCGTATCCGTTGTTTAGAGCAGTATTCATTGTACATGCTTTGCATGTGTCCCCCTAAAAGGGCCCTGTCCTCTGATGGGGTAAATAAAATTGACAAAAAATAAAAATAATATAGAGAGCACACTGCTTCGATATCTCCCAGTGAACGAAATCATTGAGGGTTTCGCGATGGAAAAGGTCAGCCTTTAACGACAATGCCATGAAGGAGATTCTTGATCAGACAAACCTGTACACAACACAAAACAGATATAGAATGGAAGGAAATAAAGGGGTTGAAGTGGGAGCCGCTAACAGTTCCTGAGTTCCACGGCTTCCTGGGACTCTGCGTGGCCATGGAAGTGGAAGCTAGCGACAGGATGGTGTCAGACTATTGGAGCACGGACCCAATGACACGCCGCGATAGGTACAGGAGTGTGATGACCATTAATCGACTCACAGACATTGTATCAGAGCAGCATATCAACGACAATTCGTAGATGAAAAAAAACAACAACCATGACAAGCAGTTCAAGGTGAGGCCGCTGGTGGATGCCATCTCTGAGAAGCTGCCACTGATGTTCTTCCCAGGACATCAACTGAGCCTGGATGAGCAGATGATCGGGACTGCGGGAGTATATGCCAGAAAATCCTAAAAAGTGTGGGATAAAGGTTTTCATGCTGGCAGATGCAGTCACTGGATACGTGTTCAGTTTCAGGTAACTATAATATACGTATATTTTCATGGCTTGACTTTTGTCCTGTGTGCAAGAGAACCTCATGTTTAAAGTGTCACTACAATTTGCGGCGGATATGGGTGATGAACCAAAGTTTCAGGAGAGATGTATTCGCAAGAAAGGAAAGATTGATTATGAAAGTGGAGACTAGGTAACTTATTCTCCAGAAATATACTTTGCAAGGACTTGCTGATCAGGCACTAGTATCACCAAGAGCTAATAACTGAGAGCCTCCGAAAGGCCGTTTGACCGCAGCAAACTTAACACGGTAGGGGTACATGGGAAATATCCGGGATACGTCACGGGAAAACGATTCCCCCCACCACTCCAACCACCCCAACCGCCTCCTGAGGCAGCCCGCCCTCTTTGGAGGGAGGTCGTGCCCACCCGGCCAGTGCCCAATCAGAGACCAGTTCCTCCAATGCCCCTGACCTACGCACATGGCTTGGTATCTCTGCTCTTCAATCTTTGCAGGTGGTGGGACCCAACCATTTGCCTCCCCCGCAGGGGGTTCCCAAAATATCCTCTATCGCCTCGGGGGCACATAACCGGAGACCAGTTGTAAGCAGGGTGGGGCAGAGCAGGAATAAAAGAGGTAAAACATCTGGGATTTCCTTACGTTAAATCAAGAGCGTGCTTTAAATTGGTTTAAGCAGGTATCAGACGTCCTCTCAAACATCCAAATAAGCCCGCTAGATTTGAAAATTGAAGAGATGCCGAAATAATATCTACTCACTTATTATCTACGGTACCGTATTATCAAAGATTAAAAATAATTTCAATCAAGAACTTTATTTTCCGTTAAATATGCCATTACACCTAACAAGGTTATTGGTAAACCTAAGGAACCAATCATCTCGACTCCACACAAAATCTGGATCACTAGCATTTAACCCAGAAATTGTGTCGCGGGAGGGGGAGGGGAGGGATGCTTAGAGACCAATTGTACTCCCTCACGAGGAGGTGTGAGAAGAAAGAAAGGCCAAAACATAAGGCCGCAACCCAAAAACAAAAAGCAACGAATAAGGTGACAACAAGGGTAGGGAGGATAGTGAAGGGTGGGCGACGCCTGGATTTTATATATTAGTTTTCATTCCGCGGACCGCCGCACAGTGGGCTAGAAGGCAGGTTTAGGCAGAAGATGCAGAAGTGTTGTCACTGAATTAGTCGACTATCTGAAAGACATGTACATGTGCAGTGACCAGTCACCGGTTTTCAAACTATCATTTCTCACCAAAGTTACTGCACAGCGTATGACCGAAATGGGAGTGAACACAGCAGAAAAAGACATTAACAGGACACGTCTGAAAGACCACCTAGCTTCATTTGTTCCCGGGCTAAGAGCTGACAAGAGTGGTCGTGAAATACTTCTCAGTTTCGAGGGCAATGTTGGGGAAGCCATTAGCGACTCATGCTCTCAGGGTGCTTTCAGTGATGGCCTGTGTCTGGGACGGGCAGCTGCTATTATAAGGAAAACCTTGTTTCGTGATTTTCCACAATTTAAGGGCTCATTCAGGGGAGATTTTACACCTATGAATTCTGTTTCAGTAGTGTTATTGCATTTCATAACAATGTTACTGGTAGGCCCAACTATTGACAGCGAAGCACAGAATTTGGACCATTGTCAAAATGCAGCACTCTCCATTTCTCAGCTGATCCGATTCAACAGCGTGAAATCAATCAGAAAAGCAACTGTTCAGAGACCTCACCATCAACTGAAGAACGAAACACCTCTTCCTCTATACATAGGACTTATGATTCATAATGTTACCAAGAAGAAGAAAATAGTTAACAAACTTTGTAAATTAGGTGTAAGTGTTTCATATGACAGGGTTCAAGAAGTAGGCTACTTCCTTGCAACAGCAGCTAGGTTGCAAACCGTTACTAGTTGCAGGTGGTTACAACCCAGTTACAGGCACGTGCCACTGATTGCCATGGTCACTGAGGCCAGTCAGTTAGTTGGAGACATTAACATTGGAGACATTACCATTGGAGACATGACACCTTTATAACTAACAAGAGGGGTGAAAATGGTAACTATAACAGGCATCTCTTCTTCTAGAGCAATATGTGGATACTGAGAGTCTGCTTTGTTTTTTGTCAACAAAGCCAGACTTGCTGGCAGAAATAATTCCCCCCCTAGGTCGACGGGCAGTGTTTCTTGAAAAGCTGCTGAAATATCAAGGAAGCTTACACATTCAAGATGTGAAGAAGGTTTGTCCAGCTTCGATGACAGGTCAATTATAATTATGTAAGCAAACATGCCAGAACACAGTGTTTTGAAGCAGTCAATCATAGCCAAAAGCATAGGCCTATACGGTCTATGTTACACAGTTGATGAAAATTGAGGGGCTCCCAGCAAGAGCGGTTCAAGTCACAAAATGTTGTTTCCGAGAAAATTGGACTTAAAGTTAATAACTTCCTGTGATGTCTTATGGAGCGTGCCAACTTAAAAATTGCATAGCTAATAATTTTTCTCCACAAGAATCAGTATTGCACGTGAAAGATGGTATCGCAACAATGCTAATGGTATATAATAACTTTTTTAAATTTTTTTGTCACTTGAACCACTCTTGCTGGGAGCCCCTCAATTTAAGTTGTTTGTTGTCAGGTTTATTCATGCATTGTACTATCTGGCTTCAGTGACATGTTGCAAGATTAGGTAGACTGAGAGATTATTCACTTTTTATTCTCGTTGTTCTGTTGTTTCCTAAAAAAGCTACCAGTTCTGTGGGTGCATTTTAATAATTTTTTTTTTTTTTTTTTTTTTTGCATTANGGAACCGGTATACTAAGATAGTATTTAGTGTGTTCCAAGGGTAGGTAGGAGGGGATGTGCAAAGTGCGTGTGCAATGTCGTTGATGTGCCGTTTTGTGAACTCCCCCGGGTGGCATATGTGAAAGGATCGCCACCCGAAACGAAGCCAGAGACGGTCTCACTCTGCACGAAAGAAGGTGGGAACCCCGGGTGGGGATTGAACCCGGGACCTTAACTTCCGTGGGCACACGCGTTACCGCGGCGCCACTCCGTCTCCCTCATTTTAATGAATTGTAAAAATGAAATGAATATTCCAGGCCAATGAAAGTGCCTTGTTTTATTTTGGAATCACGGCAGTGTTTCACATTTTTAATGTCCTATAAAACCACACTTTACTGGAGAAAAACAAGGTAAGGAAACACCTTACTGTGTCAAGCAATGGTTAATTTTCTAGAAATATAAGTTCAAAGTACCTAATTAAGAAGATGGATGCTGTTGAGATGGAATGAAGTAAGGACCAATTTTATATAGCTTTGGTCACAGCTAGCATGATTGACAGACCTGCATGTACTAAACACTGACTAGCTGGCATGAACCAAGGCATATTTGTGGTGTAATGTAACAATTGATGCCTATATTTCTTTTTACTATGACTGTAGCCTACCGTATTTTAAAACTTGACATCCTAGACCTTAATTATACTCCTGATGTTATCATTATAGCAGGATACAGTACCACCAGAAGATCAACCAGCAGGTAACTCTTCTGAGAATCATTCAGTGTGGGAACTGGTTGAAATTGAACAAGACGAGATAGTGGAATCCGCTTCTAAGAGAAGGAAGACTGCCACTAATGTACGAAAACATACTATGTAGCAGTATCTCACTTCAAAACTATATTTTCATGTAAAGTAATGCTTTTCTTCCTAGATTGTGTCAGAAATCCTCCGGAATAGTGTAGAGGGCAAGCTCATACTATCCAAGAACAAAAACGAACGGCTAAGTACCACAGATAGCGTGAAATTGGCTGAATTAGTGATCTGCGCAGAATTCGGCTCAAACACTGACACCGACTTAGTATACATAATATACCCTGTGCTTCCTATGTTACATTACTGTTGAATTTTTGTTGTTCCTGAAACATGAAAACCTTTCAGGATCAAGCTGCATTGGAGCTGAGCACTCTGATTGCTGAAGCTCTACCTGGGGAATAGTCACATAACTGTTCATTAACATGCATTTACCTTGTATTCTGACAATGCAAGTACAATAATTGCAGACAAGTTACTACCTGCCATCTGCTGGCATCAAAGGTGCCAAGTCCTTGCCAAAAGGCAAGTTGTACGACAAGTACACAAACCTGAAGAAGAGCTTAAGGCAGAATGGTTTAAGGAGGGCTCAGCATCAGTCGTCAGCATCAGGGTCTACTGCAGTAGTTAGACCACAGCCATCGGCCCTTTGTAAGCTTAGAATATGTTCCTTAGATCCTCCCCTAAATCTGTGACCTCCTCTTGGGAAATCATTTCATCTGAAATTCTCTTGTAGCTGATGAAGATGTCAAAGGATACTTGCAAGGGAGGATTTTTCAATTACGGCAACAAGATATTTGCTTGCCTAAACCAAATTTCACGGTTGGCACAACGAAGGATTTTTCAACGACTGCAACAAAATATTTGCTTGCCTAAACCAAATTTCACGGTTGGCACAACGAAGGATTTTTCAACGACTGCAACAAATATTTGCTTGCCTAAACCAAATTTCACGGTTGGCACAACGAAGGATTTTTCAACGACTGCAACAAAATATTTGCTTGCCTAAACCAAATTTCACGGTTGGCACAACGAAGGATTTTTCAACCACCGCAACAAAATATTTGCTTGCCTCAACCAAGTTTCATGGTTGGCTCAACCAAGCAGACCCACCCAATCCCCATTGGTTGTCACAACCATAAAATTGGTTGGCCTGGATCCATCCAAGAAATTTGGTTGTGGCAACCTATAAATTGATGGCACATCCAAGTATTTTTTGCAGTGTACCGATCTCCTACACCAATGTTCCACCATTGGGAAAGGTAGTAGCGGATCCCTCATTACACACTGTTACTCCCACTACTTATGAAGAAACTACCTTCAAACCAGAGCAGTGGCTCAATACAGCTACAGAAATCATCACAAATGATGAACCTGACGAAGAAGAACAAGGACAGATATCCTTTGCTGGCTTTCATTCCAAGTCTCACCAGCACCAACGTGAAGTACTTAAGAGCTACTCCACGTTACTGCCCCTTTTTCATGAGGAGATCGCTTCTCCAGCTATGGTGAAACATTTGATGGATGTCGTTATTGCTGCAACATGCAAACTGAACCAAAACCAAACTCCTGTGATCACAGCAGACCAACCAGTTTACGCCATAGCCAAACAGATCCAGTGGCATTTTCCCAACACACATGGTGAAGACACAGTCATAGTAATGATGGGAGCCCTACACATTGAGATGATGCTCCTAAACATCCTCGGTAAATGGTTAGTTAACAGCGGGTGGACAGACACTCTTGTAAATGCTGGTGTTACCAGTGTAGGTGTAGCTGCCTGACAGCCTCACATGTTAAAATAACTAGATATGCTCATGAAGTGACTATAGTTGCTCTGTATAGTCTCCAGGAACAGGCGTACCAGAAACACTGCGAAGATTTGTCCGATGATGAGAAGGAAGATAAAACAGAATGGAAGAAGAGACAGGTGTTGGAATCTTCACAGTTTCATTACTGGAATACTGTCATTGAGATCGAGACCCTGCTGCTACAACTAGTATTCAGCATTCGTACTGCAAACTTCAAATTGTTTGTTGTTACACTCAATAGAACATGCCCTTGGACCTTTGCCTTGGATGCAGTCCATTATTCACGTTGGTTACCAGTGTTTGTGCGTGATCTTGAAGAGCTGCCTGCCAGGCATCCCGATGTATATGCGGAGTTTCTGCAAGAAAAATTCACAAGCAACAGAACCACGTCATCATTTTCTGCCATGTCAGATGACCAGTTTCATGAGCAAAACAATAAGAAGATTAAATGTGATGGTGGAGCAATAGGAATCGTTGACAATGAAACAGCTCTTCTTAAGTGGATGGTGTCAGGTCCAGACCTTTCCAGGATGATTACAGATTTTGAAGATGCCAGTTTCATTGGATCGCAGGATGGATTAGCAGCCGTACATCATGAAGCCACGCTGGCATTCGAAGTCAGATTTATGACTCATGCTAAGGGGATGTTTAGTTGCATAAATGAAGAAGGAAGCCCCTTCCTGATATATTGATCCATTCCAGTTGCATAACAGTCTATGTGCAGCGTGCTATGCTTTATGTGCAGTGGAAGCTATGCTTCTTTTTCCATTATTGATCCCATAATGCATTTTCCCTCCCTACTGCACATTGTTGAGTGCTTTCATGACTTCCTTCCTTGGGAATGGACCTAAACTTTTTTTGCCAGCCCTGAAGAGGGGCTTTACCCCGAAACCGGTCGGCTGGTATCACATTAATTCAACTTGTGTCCACATTCCCAGTAATCATTATGGATCAATAACTGGAAGCTGCCTGGATTGTTGCCTCAGGGCTATTGTGCAATTGCAGCTAGTGTCAATACAGTTATTTTTGACTAGAAAACACAGCATTTTCTTCCACGTCAGGACCTAGGTCCTTCTTGCTTATTAGGGCAGTTACAACGGTTCAGTGGTCGTCACACAGATGGGGACAACTCCAGGTTTGTAAGCTGGTACCCAGAACCAGTTGGTGGACAAGCCAAGCAACAGTGGGAGATAAGGTAATCATAGCAGTCATGTCGCATCCATGCCAGGCAGTTTGAATGGAGTGGTCTAGTAACATGACCTTTGCTTAAAGACGTTTCCTCGGCTGTTTGTTCTCTTGCTTAATCACCTAACCCAACCACCCCTTGTATGGGNGGGGGGGGGGGGGACTTTGGGGAAATTGGGTAAGTAAAACTGTCTGGCACCAGTGTCCAATCTCTGTACACAAATTTCTTTCCAACACCCTTCACCCAATTTCCATCAGTGACCTAAAATTGCATCTGAGGGGAGGGGCGACATAAAAAGGTGGGTAGTGGGTGGTCGGGGAGTCTGGTGGAAGGCTCCATGATCATGTAGAAGGCACATGGCTCCCTCCCGTTAATGAGAAGGCACAAAACGAGCTATTTTGTTCCTTCTCTGTCAGCGTCTGATTCCTGCACACTTCACTCGGAAGCAGTTTTCAATATTGCACCAAAGAGGAAGAGTGTCAGCGGGGAAGAAAAACGTCACATTTGGAAACATACCGGCACAACAAAAAAAGTCTGGGTTACGAGAGTCATCTTCTTGGAGTACCCGCCTGAGTTTGATAGCGACATGGACTGCAAAAAAAGGAAAGTGAAGTGAAAGTGAAGAAACAAGGATGCCACGCCGTCATTGACATCAGCGCCTCAACCCACCAGACGAGGTCATGAAACTACTGGACTGAGGACCCAAATTTCTGCCAGCCAATTCTACTAGCCTGTCCGAGATGTCCACAGCCTCTGATCGCACAGTTTCCAAGAGGTTGGAAGGGAAGTGCATCATCCATGAGAAGGATAATGCTCAAGATGGGGTTCAAGTTCACCCGCACAAGATTCTCATGGAGAGGAACAACATCGTTGCTCTCCGGAGTGTGTACTTCAGGCAGATGAGGAAGATGATGTTAAGTGACCCAACCCCTGAAATCTACTATGTAGATGAAACCTATGTCCATCAAAACACAAGGTCTAGAAGAAGGTCGAACGCTACGCAGGTTCCCGTCCCATTCCCCCAAGGCGCCTGCGTCACAAGGTGCGCGATTTGGAGCACCCGGTATGAACATTGCTGCATTGAGCACCATTCTGTTTCCTGTAACTAATAAATAAATATGTCAAATAAACATATACCAACGTTACCTGTTTAACTGCACTTATTATTTATCTTAATGGGTCAAAAACAATGGCATTATGTGAGAGATCACCAACTGAAGACTTTAAATTTTAAATAATGTGGGCTGCTCTGCAGGTAAGTACCGTCACTGCAGTCAGTACTGGGGACTAAGAGCAGACAAGCTATTCTGGTCGGCAATGATGTGTAACCCCCCCCGACCTTTGGGCTCACATTGGCGACATATGTCTAGAAGCCCTGGAGCCCGGCTATCAAGGTGTGAAAATGTGAAGAATTTTGGGACTTGTGGGAAGAAAATATCTGTGGAGTCGAAGATAGCTCACAACCAGTTCTCATGTGGGACTGTACTGGCAAGCATGCCTTTGTGCTGTGCTTTTGGGTGCAACAATAATGAAAAAAACACATCAGAGATTAGGTTGCACCGCTTTCATAAAGATGCGGCACTCTCCTCGAAGTGGATTGCGGCTCTGAGAAGCCAGGACACATTCAATGGGAGTAGACTGTAATGGTAAACACCTTGGTATACATTCACCTATTTGAGAAAATCTCTCTCTCTCCCTGTCCCTATTGAGTAATGATTCTGCATCTGCAACTATTATGGAGTATACAATTGGCTACAATTTCTGCATTTTAAAGGTTTCAACTCCGCGTGTATGCTCAAATCACTTCAATGAAGAAGACTACGTGAGAGGCCTAAAGCATGAACTGCTCAACTACATGCCAGAACATGGGCTACCCCTTAAGGCCGATGCTGTTCCTCATTTGAAATTGCCACATGTTGAAGGTATGTCACACGACTCTATGAGTAATAATAATTATAGAATAACCCGTCCCCAATTCAAAAATGCGACTTTCTTATAATACTCTAGTTCCTATGGAGAGTTCCACATCACGACGTGAAAGAGTCGTAAGAAGAAGTCGAAAACGACCAGCGCAAGATATGCTGGAAGAGGAACATGAGGGAGATCAGCCATCAACATCCTCGTCGGACACCACTGGCAGCCCATCATGTAATGAACCACCTCAACTAGATGAAAACCTTTTGCAACATATGCAAGAGAGGATTAAGGAGCTGGAGAAACAGCTGGAGGATGAACGGAAAGAGAAATGCGAGTTACTGGTTTCACTGAAGCAGCTGGGCCTGGAAAACAACAGCTTAATTGCAAATCTTCAGGCTCTTACGGAAACGCGGATGCCTGGTGGGCTGCGGCCCTGTCTCTGATCCAGCAACCCGGGATTACTTCGACACACCCCTTCGGGTCCTTGAACAGTCAACCCTCATGAACGCCAAGACCAGCCAGGACAACCGCAGAGGACCCCTTCAAAAGAAGACATCGTGATTATCAGCTCTTCAGAAGATGAAGACACTTCCGACTACCTGGCCCTCATGTAACTATGTCACGCGTATATTGCTCTAGTGCCCTTCTCCTTTTTTTTTTTCTTCTTTCGTTTTGTTACCTCCCAAAGTGCCATTGCCTCTTATCTGGACAGTGAAAAGACTTCTTTTTGTTTAAGCTGTTTTGGACCATATTTGACTGTGTGCTGACTAGAAGACTATGATTTCTGTATTATCTGGCTCATGAGCCTGGGATTCTTCCCAAACTGTCATTGCCACATATGGCCTGCCAACAGTGCTGTTTACGACCTCCTTGGTTGATCTTTTGTTGATTGTACTTGCCGTTTTCCCTTTTGTTCCGCCCACTACGTGTTTCACACTACGTGGTATCTTCGGCGGTAGGTGTGTGATAGTACTGATGACATGTCTAATGTTAAGATTGACAACTATGTAAACCATGACCTCGTATTACCCTATTTCACTTTTGTATGCCTACATGT
This sequence comes from Catajapyx aquilonaris, assembly GCA_000934665.2. Lineage (NCBI taxonomy): Eukaryota > Metazoa > Arthropoda > Diplura > Dicellurata > Japygidae > Catajapyx > Catajapyx aquilonaris. The sequence continues at coordinate 5,979 of JYFJ02006300.1, read as the reverse complement.
ATTTTACCGTGCAATCTCCCTTCTGGTTTACTCTGTCTTATCTGCTATTTATACCATCATGCCTTGCGGTATTCGCCTATGTAATGCCTGTCCGACTGTTGTTCGAGACCAGTCGCCCTGGTCACTTCCCCCAAGCAACAAGACCAGTCGCGCTGGTCACCACCCTGTTCCCTTCAACCCCACCTGTAAGAGTCATAGCCTGAATACATACCGTTGTCACTACAACGTATTTTATTTGGTGCACCCACGTGTACGTACGGTCACACTATTCTTTGTCAATGGAAAAAACTACATCAGAAACAGTATCCAGAAGCATATAAGAATATATGAACAAAATGGTAATTAAAAATTGCCAAAATTATGATTTCTACATTTCATTGCAACCTAAAAACCAATTTTTCTCGATTCTTAGCGAAAGTGGCGTACCATTTTCTCCCCCCGAGCCCTTCATTTAACTCTTACGGAGCCGCGATTTTCCAGCGAAGAAAAGCGGGAAGGGTGGGGACTCCTATACGAATTAATACCCCAGAAGATCCATATCACTCACGTCCTGCATCAAAACTCATTCCGGATTCCTTCACCACAAACACTCCATAACCACCCACTGCCGCTACTTCAGTCAAACCACGACGCCTCCCTACCGAGTTAGTCCCAGATTCCCATAACCCTGACAGCAGCACTCCTAACCAGTCACCACCAGCTAGAGGAGAGCAACATCCAGACGATGCAGACCATGATCCAGACGGGGCAGCAGACGCAGCGGTCCGGAAGGAGTGGCGGATGACACGCGCTGGCAGAGTTGTGCGGCCACCCAAGAAGCTGGCAGACTACGTCAATTGAGTTTATCATGAACTATTAACGGTGGAGATTAGGTTTCTTTTCTTTAATTTTTCATTCAAAGTATTTTCTTGCTTAAGTAATTGGAACATTGTCATACAGTTCAAAGTGATCTTAAAAAAAAAAAAAAAAAAGAAAAAAAAAAGAAAGTTGTTGTAACATGTATGCATGTAAAATAAAAGGCCTAAAGCTGGGGATTCCCCTGAACCCAATTCATCTGTCCCGCCAGACCAATACCTATCATTGTCCTGGCACCGCTGTCAACCGCATGGCGACTGAACCTGATAACACTAGTTCCTCCAGCACTTCCGCCCTCACCAACCTGAGCTAGTCCTCCCTGTCCTAACACAGTTCCTACTCTACCGGCCGGCCAGATTGAAGCCAAACAAGCTAGTGTGATTTTGTATGACCCAATAATACAACAGTCACCTTCTTGACGGACAAAACTGTCAGTGAAATCATGGCTGATCAGGTGAGTTGCACATGCTTTTGTGGAGAGTTTTATGAAGTGATGAATACTCTCTTTTTGACCGGTTTGTTTTTCCCTTCAGCGAATTCAGCGTATTGCAGTTGTCAAGGACAAATAATTGAAGGTGCAGGGTCACTTCCCCGTCGAGGTTGCTGGTGCAACAGCTATGAACTGTGGTTATCCATCTTGTGATGAGGAGATCGTGGAGCCAGCCAGGCCGCGGCCGCCACTTCCCAGCTATGAACTGTGGTTATCCATCTTGTGCTGAGGAGATCGTGGAGCCAGCCAGGCCGCAGCCGCCACTTCCCAGCTATGAACTGTGGTTATCCATCTTGTGCTGAGGAGATCGTGGAGCCAGCCAGGCCGCGGCCGCCACTTCCGGCACGCTCTGCGTAAGTAACGAGAACAGGTTTATTAAAAGGCCAGCAGTACAATATAATTGGGTAGAAACAACTTTAGTGTCAGGGAAGTCTATTATCTAATACCATGTTGCTACTGGGTCATTCCATGTCAGTTCTTCCAGCCGTGTCACCCACCATCTCAGATTTTCTTGAAATTTGAACTGGGAAAAGTGTGTACTGAGAAACTAATATCCTGAAAATTTTAGCCTCCTAGCTCTTATAGTTCTTGAGCAATGGCCAGGCAAATGAGGGTGAAAATGGCTACGGCAGAGTTGTGAAGGCACGACTTGTTTTTCAAAATATTTTATTGTGTGTTAACTAATTGGTGTAGAAAGTTGAAAATATTTTTACTTATGCACAGAAACCTTCCGATTCCAAAAATGCTGTCAGATTTGTGCTGAGATCATATCTTCACACATTAATCAATAACATTTGTTGGCATGACCTTGAAACTTTCACAGCTCATTCCCAAAATGTGTATCCTCCAATTTTAATGAAATTGCACCTAAAGAAAGGTCTTGAAGTCTACTTTCAGGAGGTGTAAAAATTTGTCTGTGCATTTGGGTTTTTCACCTTGATAATGGTACATTAACACAAAGTTTCAATCAACAAGACTGTTCTCTTGACACACACCTTCAGATTGCTATATAATTACTCCAGTATCTGGACATGATAATTTGAGTTTCATTCATTGGCCTAAAGAGGACACAATTACATTTTACAGTGTCTGTTTGGCAACACCGCACTTATACAAGTGGCAACACAATTCCTAACTATAGAAGCATGGTGTGAAACTGGCAACATGCGGGCAGGTGAATCACTCACTCTAGATCCAAAGTTCATCATTGTGCACCTGCACATTCAAAATGGCCAGTTCACATTGTTCAGTTGGCCTATAGTGAATGATCCCTGCCATAAAACCAGTTATACCAGTGTTGTTGGGGAAAAAAGTGTGTCAGAACTAAGCATGAAGAAAACCAGGAGATTCTTGCATTGCGAATTGGAGTACCAAAGAGCAATTTGGTCACCCTTTGCCTGCACCATGCAAGTGAACTCTTTTGTTGCATGTGTTTACGATCACCATTGGTATCTTGGGGTTGTGGATGAAATGGGAAAACATGACTTTGATGGTGATGTATATGTGAAATTTATGCATCCACATGGCCCAGCCAAGATCCTACTATTGGCCAAATCCTGATGATAAGTGCTGGGTTCCAGTGCAATATGTGCTGTGTGGTAGGAATGCCTACTACTGCAACTGGAAGGCAATACCAACTGTCACGGGTGTCGTCCAAGGACATTGAAGCTGCTTGGTGTAGTTTTTCATGGTGCAGGCAAAGGGTGACCAAATTGCTCTTTGGTACTCCAATTCGCAATGCAAGAATCTCCTGGTTTTCCTCATGCTTAGTTCTGACACACTTTTTTCCCCAACAACACTGGTATAACTGGTTTTATGGCAGGGATCATTCACTAATAGGCCAACTGAACAATGTGAACTGGCCATTTTGAATGTGCAGGTGCACAATGATGAACTTTGGATCTAGAGTGAGTGATTCACCTGCCCGCATGTTGCCAGTTTCACACCATGCTGCTATAGTTAGGAATTGTGTTGCCACTTGTATAAGTGCGGTGTTGCCAAATAGACACCGTAATATGTAATTGTGTCCTCTTTAGGCCAATGAATGAAACTCAAATTATCATGTCCAGATACTGGAGTAATTATATAGCAATCTGAAGGAGTGTGTCAAGAGAACAGTCTTGTTGATTGAAACTTTGTGTTAATGTACCATTATCAAGGTGAAAAACCCAAATGCACGGACAAATTTTTACACCCCCTGAAAGTAGACTTCAAGACCTTTCTTTTGGTGCAATTTCATTAAAATTGGAGGATACACATTTTGGGAATGAGCTGTGAAAGTTTCAAGGTCATGCCAACAAATGTTATTGATTAATGTGTGAAGATATGATCTCAGCACAAATCTGACAGCATTTTTGGAATCGGAAGGTTTCTGTGCATAAGTACAAATATTTTCAACTTTCTACACCAATATTAGTTAACACACAATAAAATATTTTGAAAAACAAGTCGTGCCTTCACAACTCTGCCGTAGCCATTTTCACACTCATTTGCCTGGCCACAGCTCAAGAACTATAAGAGCTAGGAGGCTTAAAATTTTCAGGATATTAGGTTCTCAGTACACAGTTTGCCCGGTTAAAATTTCAAGAAAATCTGAGATGGTGGGTGACATGGCTGGATGAACTGACATGGAATGACCCATCAGCGGTTATATCTCCCCTTTAAATTCCGGAGTTGTTTCCGTAATTAATAGGCCACAGCCGCTTCCTTCCGTCCCTATCCTATCCCAAAAATCGCAGTAAAATGAAAGCAAAGAGTTCCAGGAAAAACAAAACTTCCCCCCTAAAGAGCCGATAGGCTGATAACGGGGTATGAATTATTATTATCTCTCCCCTTTATGACTCCAGCAGTCACCTCAGTTACAATTTTCACAACACATACAAAACGTGATAGTGTGTTTGGCTTTGATTGGACAACCATACAGCGGAGCAGTATAGAAAGTTGAATTATGAGAAACCGGCCGCAATTCCTCTCAACCTGCGAGCTGTTAATGCTGAGTCAGAAGTCAAGGCACAAAATCCTATTTCCTGTTCATAGTATAAAGCGAATTAAAAAGGAGATGGTGGTAAATGGGCATGAATGGGTACAAAATTTATTGACAATTTCCCCAAAATATGCCCCTAGCACCCTAGATCAGAGCTATTCAATTGGCGGACTGCAGTCCAGATCCAGACGGTGACGATATACAGGACAGTTTGAAATAGCATTAGAAATTACTAATTCGTGATTTTTTTCTTCGAAAAAGTGCTACCAATTTCATCAAATACACGCCCATTCAAATCTCCAACATTCACCTAAGCTTGTGTGACCTTGAACCCCCCCCCCCCTCCAAACCCAAANCCCCCCCCCCCCCTTCCGAAATCCCCCCCAAAGACCCCAGCGTCTCGGTCTGTGCGGAGGGAACGCCATGATAAACAAACTATTTTAAAACTTTAAGTGGGGGCTTAACGTCGGCCTATTTCTGCCGCTAGCCTCAACACTGATGCCAGGGGGTGGTCCTCCTCCTGGAAATTTGGCCACTCTGGGGATCTTTAACGTGCACTCGCGCAATGTCACACGGGACCGATGGCTTTACTTCCCCTCTGAAGGAAGGCGCACTCTCACTTTTCTACCACCCGGAGAAAAGTCACCGTCCTCGGCCGGGTTTGAACCCACAACTTTGGGACCAGAGGCGACCGCGCTAACCACGAGTCCACCAGCACGGGCTGTTTTAACCGTGTGGGGCTTGTGCGCTCCGTGGCACAACATCAGCAGTGCAAACAAGGCTTTACCGAACCTCTCCTCATTAAGGCGTGGCCCGAACCAGGTTATGCTACAGTGGAAGGAACATATTTTAATGTCCCGCCTAAACCGAACAACTGTCCAAAGTTGTGCATGCATCCTGTACCTTCAATTTAGCCCAACATGCACAGTCGCAGCGCTCAGGTTGTACCCAACCTAAAACCCACTCAACCGAGTTCACGCCTCCAGCCTGTTCGCATCTAGACGCAGTCACAGTTGCGTGCCTGGCCTCGTCTGGCAATGCGTGTCCGCAAGAACAGCCCCCAGCTTGCAACTCTGGCTACCCAACCCATCAGTACCACAAGGTGTTTGCATGGACCCCTGGGTCTGCAAGGGGCAGGTCCTTCCTGTTGCAATAAGGCCCAATGCGACAATTCGGGGCGAATAGTGACTGTCCTGTTGGGTTGTGGGTGGGAAGGGAAGGGAAGGGGGGTGCAAAAACCGGGCTCAGATTCGGCTATTTACCTGTCCGGGGCCTCGCTCCCTGGCTGGCTGCTCCGGACCCTGGTGGTGTGTCCGTGGGTGGGTGCCGGTGTGGGGGCGGCCCAGGGGCGGGAAGGGCGGAGAGAAACATCCTCCCTGCGTGTTCCAACTTGTTCCGTCGCACTCTCTCCCTTTCCCCTTCCAGAGGCAGCGACACACGCCGGTTGGCGGACGGGCGGGGAAGCTCTCTCTTCGTGGCATTCAGAAGGGTTTGGTCTACTCTGTGGAGGACGCCATATTTGGTACATGGCCCCTTAATTTTTCTTCAGTGTCGTATTTCGAGTTATGTCGAATATTTCCATGCTCATTGAGTTTCCTCCCAGTCAATTGTGGCAAAACTCAAGCAATCACTCATCACTGAAGACGCTGAA
>JYFJ02006299.1:0-20299 GCA_000934665.2 Catajapyx aquilonaris | reverse complement strand
GGCAGGTATAATGGCCATTATCTCAAGTTTTTAGGCATAAGAAAGCAGGACATAACACTCACTTGCCAAACACAAAAAGTGTGTTACATAGTGTAATAATATTATGATTGGCTTTCCATTTGGTAGGGTGAATCTGGTAATTTTGTGTCACAATAATGCTGATATAGACAGTCTTCTAATTGGAGTGTCTGAACTGGTACGTAATTTTTTGCACTTGGCTGCTAATTGTTAAAGATTTATAATAATAATAATAATAATAATAAAATAATAATAATAATAATATAATAATAATAATAATAATAATAATAATAATAATAATAATAATAATAATGGATACCCCGTGATAGGCCCCTTGGGCCTCTTAGGGGATCATCTTTTGAATATCCGACTTTAATAATTTGCCTGTAATGTGATGGATTTTGATAGTGGGAGGAAATGGGAGAACCCCGAGAAAACCCACGTGAACATGGAGAGAACCCATCGAAACTCTATCCACATAAATATCCTCTGTCCGACCCGGGGATCGAACTCGGGACCTTAGAGGTGGAAGGCTGCGGCGCTAACCACTCGGCCACCGTGTCGCCCTATTGTTAAAGATTTAATTTTAAGTATGCTCTCAGAAAGTATCATAAATATCACCTGCCAATACTAAGCTGAATGGGTGCATTTTAAAAGACTAGATAACTAATGAAGGAGGGTCTGCTCTGTAAAAAAATGGGTTCAGCCATTGATCTCACGAGGGAACTGTAAGTGTTGTAAAAATGGAGTAGCTCAATGAAACTTGGCACAATAATATAGGCAGGTAAGCTATTAAACAAAATGTGAACCGTTTCGGCGAATGCCTACAAGGTCAAAAGTTATGACCTCTCGAACTCGGAAGGGACACTTTCCAAGGTCTCATGGATTTTCTTGAAATTCGGTACATTAGTAGCCCACTCCAAGAGATGAAAAACGCACCCAAAGTGACCAGCTCAAAATGTGACCCCTTTTTGGGGGGCAGAAGTCAACTCATAAATGCCGAAAACTCACCGATGTTCTTGAAATTCAGTACACTGGTTGGGGTCACCGGGTCATTTTGGGCAGGTCACTTTGGGTGTGTTTTTCATCCCTTGGGGTGGGCTACCAATGTACTGAATGTCAAGAAAATCCGTGAGACCTTGGAAAGTGTCCCTTGCGAGTTCGAGAGGTCATAACGTTTGACCTTGTAGGCAATCTCAGAAACGGTTCGCATTTTGTTTAATAACTTACCTGCCTATATTATTGTGCCAAGTTTCATTCAGCAACTCCATTTGCAATACTTACAGTTCCTTGTACAGTTCCCTCGTCAGATGTTAATAGGTCATCTTAAGGGGGCGCATTAGTAAAAATACGGTAGGCGCATTTTTGAGGGAATTTTATTTTTGTGGCGAAGCGCACCGTTAATCGGAAAAATCACGACGAAGGTGCCCTGCGCAAAGGTTTGGCCTTTACTATGGTACCATACTCTGATTACATACTGATTACATTAAAATTGTGGACATACGGGCACAGAAGCGTTCCCGACTTTGTCGCGTTCCTGCTGCCATGTTATTCAAATGGGCTTCTCGGGAACGCCATTTTCCTTTCACTTCAACTCGATGAAAAGGTCACTTCTAGGCCGGAAATGGTAAAATGACGACGAAGGTGCCCTGCGCCAGATAATGTCCTATTTTTTGGTGTAATTTTTGTGTCCATTGCTCCATTTTTGCGGCCGTACGGCCGCAGAAGCGTAGACATGTTGAATCCCCATATGCTGCCCATGCATACGCGAGTTTGTTTACGTAGTCGCCAAAGGCTCGCATTGTTACCGATTGTTGCCGTATTTTTTTGCTAATGCCCCCCCTTAAGTTGGGAAATTCATTGAAATTCAAGGTCTAAAACTCTAAATGAATGCTTCTCTCAAAATAGTAGCAACAAATATTTTTGATATCCCCTAAACCTAAAGAGAACTGTTGGAAATTAACTACTTAATAAAAAGCTGTTTAGTGCAAAATTATCATTCACTACAGACATTTCACGACAAACACACATTTCGACCATGATGGTTAGGTGGGTCTTATCAAGTGACAGCTTTGTTGCGGTGCAGTGCCAGGTTTTTGTCAGCACATTTGCAAACCGTAAGTCATGTGTGGCACATGATGGTGGTTTTACTGAATGTGTCTTGAATTTTAATCAACAAGTAAGTCAATCACGTTTAGTTGGCCAGATTTGTTAGCCTGATCAATCTTATCCTGGTATGGGGTCGCAACTAGCTGCCATGATCTTGTGGCAACAGTTTGGTGATTTAATGTGTAGGAACATCTGTCACAGGTGTACACCAGGACGTGGATGCAATAATGTTTGCAGTGGGGTGCAATTAAGATGCACAGTGTAAGTTGATGATAGAAATGGTAGCTTCCCAGCATTTTCTGTGGTTATTCTAAAAGCAAAAAAAATAAATTGTGACATTATAGCCCAGATATTTACAACTAAGAGAACAGATATTTTAAAACGAGTTTTACTTACCAAATATTATTAGGAACAATTTCTACTACTTATTACTACTACTAATTATTACTAAAGGCACAATGGTTTGGACCATGCCATATACCACTTATGTGGTCCTGAATTCTACCCCATATTGGAAAGAGGATATCCTCATGTGGGAAGGGTTGCCATGGGTTCTGTCCATATTTGCAAGGGTTTTCTTGCAGGTTCTCCATTCCCTCCCTCACACTCATAATCCATTACCAGCACGGGTATTTAATAATGTCAGGTTAATTAAAAGAAAATCCTCCTGAGATACCAGGGGCCTGTCGTGGTATATCTTCTGCTACTACTATGACATATTATTATTATTATTATTATTATTATTATTATTATTATTATTATTATTAAGATTATTATTAAGGCCAAAAAACCCTTTGAAGTCCTTAAAACAAATGGGTACACACAACCTAATAGTAGTAGCTAATACTGTTGATAACAGGGGAGGCAGAGTGGCGCTGTGATAACATATGCCCCCACCGATGTAAGGGTCCCAGGTTTGAGACCAAGCCTGGGCATTCCCCCCTTCATCTCATGCAGAGTTCGGGGTCATCTCTAGCTTCTTCTCGGGTGGGATTCCTTGATACTTCCTTGAGGGGAAGTTCACAAAATGACCACAGCAACGACATTTCATTGCACATTGCACATCCCCTCCCATTCACCCTTCCCTCGCTCGCGGTACCCGGGCTTTATGGAAAAGGACCAACAAAGCTTGTACACCCAAAAAGCAAATAAAGGTACCATGCCAGATAGTGCACTAATCCTATTATTATTAGTATTATTATTATTATTATTATTATTATTATTATTATTATTATTATTATTATTATTATTAATAATGATGATGATGATGATGATGATGATGATGATGATAATACTAATACTCTTGATAACCATTAAAATGAAATATGCAAAAGTTACTGCTTTAAAATAAGTAGCATCATGGCAAAATAACCATTTAAATCAGACAAGTATTTTGGCTCACCCCCTATATACAGGCCTATAAGCAAATTGGAAACACTTAGAACTGGGGAAAATTGACCCGCATTTCTCTCTCATCAATTTTTACTTATTCTAATTACTCTCTTGTATTCTTTACCTAGTAATGTCTTCTAACCTGGTGAACTTGTAAAATTTGATTCTTATCAGTTCACAACCATTTCTTGCAATTTTTTAAACAGCAGGGGACCAATAACCTTGTCCAGTGTTTTTTAGGGAGGAAAAGAGGCATGTGTATCCAAAAATAGCCTGCAACCGGCTCACCCACCCCATTTTCTGGCTGCCCAAAATCTCGGGTTGGCCTAGGGCCAGTAGCAGAGGCAAAGTTCCTCTTTGCCCACGCTTGAAATGCCGGGATTCTAAAAAGTACTTTAACTCTTCCGGGAATCATTAAGGTCTACGTCTACGGTTAATCGGCAAGGGGCAGCTGTGAGTAAGAGTGTTCAACAAGACCTGAATGCGTTTAAACACCTGATAAGTACCTAATAATCTTGATAATTTGTGAGTAATATTGGCTGTGCATGATAAAAGTGATGCCAGTTACATAACAAGGCTGTAAGGATTTTGTATCATTTTGTGACTTGGTGAGTGACTTGGATTAGATACCAGATAATTTAGCATGAAATTTGAAAAGTAGGTCAGTGATTCCATGCCTGTTTTTGCAACTATAATTCGTTTACGTGGAGGCAAATGTCCTTTGTGCACATCATACTAATATGAATGTTCATACATGTATATCATGCTAAGCAAAATTAATTCTAAGTGTGTCAATTTAGTTTAAATGTAGACTTGCATGTTAAAGTGCTAGTGTTACTTTCATTGCTTTCTTCTGAGGTTGCATTTAAGCATTATAAAGCTTCTTGATACTAATTCTAAAAATACCCGTGTGTCAGTTCAGGTTGTCACCTAGGCTATATTGTTTTATAAACTTAATACATATACTGAGCATCAACAATCCTTAATTGCAGTAACTGTTCCCTTTATTTTCCATAAATATCTTGTTTTTCCCCCCTTGCTGTTATTATATTGACTTTTTCTCCTGTGATTTTGCTTTTCCTCATATTTCCAGCTGTGTTGCCCAACTTGACCTTGCTGATTACGTATGATCATTTCGTAATGTTTGTTTTCACAATTAGCTCATTTCTCATGCGCTTTATTCAGTATAAAACTTGATACCAAGAAAAATATACCACAGGCATTTGGAAGGCTCATGGCAATATGCTTCTGATCCACACACACACGTCAAAAATGAAATAGTAAGTGCGAAATGAGCATTATTGTTTGCAGAGAATGTATTGTGGAAAAATGGTGTATATTGACAACCATGAGTCTGCATGCCTTGCGACACCCTTAAGGCCCATTCACACAGGCCGTCGACGGTTTTGGTTTTTGGTCTCGTCGACGCCGCGGACCAATCAGAACGGGCCCTCACGTAAACAACGCGTCATGGTTACCGTGAGGGCCCGCTCTGATTGGTCCAAAACCAAAACCAAAACCAAAACCGTCGACGGCCTGTGTGAATGGGCCTTTACGTGTTGTTCAGTGAACCAAATTTTATTATTCAGAAATGTTCTTATACGTATGTGCCAGGAATATATGCCAATATTGTTACACGTATTATTGTTGGATTTGTAATGACAAGCATTTGGCACATGCCACCGTTACTACAGCGTTTGTTGACAAATGGGATATATTTAGATCTTACATACTTTTGACTCGGTTCTGTAATTCTTTTGGTGCCTGAAAATGGAAGAACTTGTTGCAATTTGGAAGTTGTTGCACTTGAGATGAAACATAAATACATGATAATTAGATATACCAGATTATTCTGTTGTTAGTGAATGTTTAAATGCATGCACCACATTTGAGTAGTGAGTACTATATGTACCCCCGCGAGCATAAAGATGGAGACAGCAGACCCTTTCTTGACCTTTTTTTATCCAACTCAAATTAATGAACTTTTTTTGGACCGCGTTAGCTGATGCTTCAGGCGTGCGTTCGTGTATTATGACAGTATATTTGATACCGTAATAGCTGAGATTGGCAGAGCAGCCTGCCGAAGGTGAGGGCCTGCCGTCTCCATCTTTATGCTCGCGGGTGTACATATACTCAGGTCTGGCAACTTCCCCTCGTATCGTGTGGATCTATAGAGTCTCACCCAGCCGCTGATCCACTAAGTCGAGGAGCGACACTACCACACTGCGGCGAAAATTATTACTATTATTAGAACGGATCATGAGAAAGTGGATGCGAACGGGCCCCAGTGTAAAGGAACGGATGGACCATGCATACTAGATTTGAATTGGCAGTTTGGGAGTCTTGGTCCGACGTGTTCTGCCACCAGATTCGCTGTATGCTGATTGTTGGTTGAAGTAACTGAACGAACGGGACAAGCGCCGAAACTAAAGCGAAGCGGCAACCCACCAAACTACTGATATGCGGCTCTAAGGTCACGGGGATCTGACGGGGAAACCCATATGAAAAATCCGGAGTTGCAGTGAGGTGGTGTGCACCATGTCCAGTCTCATCTGGCCTCTGGTTGAGAACAGATATGGAATATATTTCCTCCTGAACATGATGGCATACATCTTCATTTTATGGGACAATAGAAGTTTGCTTTAATGTAAGATACTTCAAGCAGGCTACTCTTAATTAGCAGCATCTTTTTCTTTCATTTGGATGTAATTGGTGGGATGCAGTTGGCACAAGTATAATGAATACTGTTTCGTTAAATATAAAGGCAATGAGCTTGTTATTACATTGAAACATTTTCAGGTTTCTAACAACATTTATTCCTTGACATGGACTTCTCACCAAGCTCAAATTAAATGCTTATCAAATAGGTTCGTGGTTCTCATGTTCAAAGCAGCTTGAGCACAGGCAAATTTCTGTTATGAGAAGCCATTATGGAAGCTAAATCCAATGTACATGTTAGTGTGAACGTTTCTCCTACCCATAGTGGAAGGGACATTAGAAAAACAGGAGATTTATAAATGAAGACCTCGGGAGAAAATCAATCAAGGTCCACCTGAGGTGAAACTGAGATGATCCTATTTTAAATTTCGAGGGCCCATAAGGTTCCATTGTACCCACTTTCGGGGCCTTCCATAGTGACCTATGATCATTACTCCACACCCACGACCAAACATATTCGACACTAGGGAGAGTATCTTCTGAGATATGTAACTCACTTTTGACAAAAACTGGACCTTGATCTTTCTTCCCCCGAGGTCTTCAAATATTATTTTACAGTTTCTCATGCCCCAGTTTGGTATCATGATCAAAGATGAGACCTAGCATGTACTGGGTGACCAAATAGGGAGAGGCAGTATAATTTTGCAGCTTCACATCTGACTTGTCGATTTACGCCTTGAGAGATGATAGGCATATGAAGACAAGCCATTAAAACTATTTATGACTACCACCTCCACCAAGTCCACTCTGATGTACTTGTCTCCCATCAAGGTGGAAATTGATGGTCCAACAAAGTGCAATTTACTATCTCTCTCCAGCACCCTTACTAGCCTCACTATGTTGGTGACTACCACCAACATAGTGAGGCTAGTAATGGTGCTGTGGAAATCAGCCCCCGGACACTCCCCCTATCATCAGCTCTTATCGCCTGACAGCGCGTTTTGCGGGAGGTGCTCACTTGAGAGTGCCTTTCACAGCTCTATACATACGTGGCGACCCTACCGGAGTGTGCTGAACTTAGGTATAGAAGGGAAGAGTCGGTCAAAATTAAGAATCTCATACGTAGGCTCGAGTAGGAGATTCTTAATTTTGACTGACTTTTCCCTTCTGCCTAAGTCCAGCGCAGTCCGGTAGGGTCACCACATGTATTCTCAGATCTGACAGGCACTCTCAAGTGAGCACCACCTGCAAAACGCCCCGTCAGGCGATAAGAGGAAGTGACCAGACCTTCGTATTCTAAGGCCATGGCGGAAATTAATGGAGAGGCACAAGTGTCGCCTCCTGGCGGAGTTTTTCCTCTACATGAAGCTGCTTCATGTAGAGGAAAAACTCAGCCAGGAGGCGACACTTGTGCGTCTCCATTAATTTCCACCACTGTACAGTATGAATCAGCCTGAGCAGGTAATTAAGGAAGTTTTTTCTGTGGTTTAAGAAGGACATGCTGGAAAGTCTTATCTCAATGCGTAGATTTGCACCATTTGACCCCAACAAGTTGTGTGCAAAATATGCCAGCATTCAAAAGCTTTTACAGCTGTAAATACACGGCACAGAGGAAGGGAAATTAATTTTCTTGGAAAGATTCTGAAAAGGCACATAATGTGTTTTACTTTCTAAATATGGGTTCACAGGCTTGTGAGAAGTGACTTCTTGCTATATTTTAGCAGTGAGTTGCACTCCAGTTTTTCATTAGCACTGGTACTCATAGCATGAGCAAATGGGGTGCACTTCACTGCCAAAAAGCTTGGTGAGAAAGCTTTTCTTGCAAGCTTGTGAACCATCCGTAACTTACACATTTTTGTTATCATACGTAGCAATGGCATTAGTGTGGTTGCTGCCTAAAAAGAAATAGGCTATGCCTCCAGAAAAGAACCAGAAGGCATGCCACTCTTTTGCAGCAGTACTACTTAACCCCTTCCCTACCAGATCTATGCAATGAGATTCGTTTCTGTTCAACTTGCATTTACTCTGAAGATACGGACAAGATATTTGACAAATAATAACACCTATACTTACACATTCATGCTGTACACTGAATATGTTTGGAACCATTTTCCACTTCTAGGAGTCACAAAATTAATTACCAAAAAGATCGTCGTAAAAACTTGAAATTAAATTACTACCTGCCAACTGTTAGGCTGATTTAATTTCGAAACACATTAAAATATATGGAATAACAACCTTGAGAATTGTGCTATGACGAATCTCCTGAAACTGTCGTACTTGACGAGAATTAAATCAATTTTGGAGTTTTCCAAAGTGAGAGGCAAGCCTCAGTAAGAATTAATTTACTTCTCACAAAGTACGACGATTTCAACAGATTCTTCATAGCACGATTCTCAAGGTTGTTATTCAGTATATTTTGACATATTTGATAATTAATTCAGCCTAACAGTTGGCCGGTAGTAATTTAATTTCGAGTTTTTAAGGCGATCTTTTTGGAAATTAATTTTGCGACTTCTAGAAGGGGAAAATTGTTCCAAACATATTCATAGTGTACAGCATGAACATGTAAGTATAGCTGTTATTATTTGTAAAATATCGTGTCCGTACCTTCAGAATACATGCAAGTTGAACAGAAAGAATCTCATCACCTAGATCTGGTAGGGAAGGGCTTAATTTAGAAATGTCTCTGTGTGGCATTCTGATGATTATGTTTTTTGTTCTGTGAAAAGCAACAAGAATAATTTTTAATACTTATTATTTCTTCTCCACTTTAAAATGCAGCAAGAACTGGTGTGCAGCATGGCAGAAGGCAAGTGCACATGTGTCATAAGGGATATGACATCATCGAACTGGAGCATGCAGCGGTACAACATGGATATGAACCCATCAGCCACAGTTGGGGAACTGGTTGAGTCAGTTGCCAAGGTGGCGGAGTATGTGGTTGACACATTCGAGCTCATCCTTCAGAGGCCTGGGGACAACGAGTCGGTGAGCTGAGCTGATAAGCATGCTGCAAGTACTTGTGAGAGTAGTGGGAAATGGCATGGTGCTGTGGCCAGGGTGACACACTGCCTAAGTTGATTCCTCCAACAATGGGGCAGGGTTAAATGTGATGGATTACTTGCTCGAGTCTCAAACTGTACTCTCATGTACAAGTCACCAGATCAACCAGTGGGAACCCATGGGCATATGCAACTGGAACAAGCAAGTTGTGATATTTAAACCCACCTCACTGTTGGAGTTGTCAACATAGGCCTCTTTCACACGAGGCCACCATGGACACGCCACCGCATAAAGGCAGCGCTTCTCTGGCCGTGTGTTGCAGATTTGTTTGCCACCATGAACTCTCCACCAGCGGAGCTGCAGTCTCAAAATGCATGTCTGGCTGCAAGAAATGTCGCGTCTTGTGGGAAAGGCTTCATATGATTCGATGCAAACATGTGGCGGCGCTTCCCGTTGGTCGCGCCAAAAATCGCCCTGCCTGCCATCAGTATTTCTGGTGGCGTTCTGGCGGTACGACCAAGGACGTGGCCACCACCACGTGTGAAAGGCTTCACTTGCAGAAATGCAAAGACGTGGTGGCGTCACCTTGGTGGCCTCGGTGAACGAGGCGTTAGTGTACCACCCTGTGTTTAAAATGTGCCACGTAATGTTGATAACTGATTTGGATCAGCATAATGGTGATTTGTCATGAATATGACCTAGAGATGGTCTGGGTATGTGATAGAACACATCTTCTTTGAACCAGATTTTAAATTTATATTTACATTAACACTGTTCATGGGTGATGTTAAGGGTTCGTCCTAAAAGTATATGTAGCCCGCTGCAGAAAGAGCCAGGGGCCAATTTACAAATTGTTGCCTTAAGAATGACACACTTGATTTTTAATGGTTGTGATGACTTTATCATTGTCCATTTATAAGTAAGGCACCATACAATGACAACAATGGTGTGGTGGTGTCATTTCAGTCTTGAAAAATCAGAGTGTAGGGATCTGGATGGAGAAAGGAATTTGATTCATTAAAATTTCTACTGATTTTGAATTGCCATTTTAAAATTGCTATTCTACAGTGGGTGATGTTATGCTTAACTGGACCCTTTGCCTCCTTCTCATGATCCATTACGCTGATATCAAATTTCTCCACCAGCATTACAACCCCTAGCCAGTGGATTTTTAGAATCTGTACTGAATAGCTGAAGTGAATAATACTATGGAATTGAATTTAATCACTTGCTATTGTAACCTGAAGACTCCTTTTCCATTTCTTGTGCAGGTTGTGCTGAATGACCTGAAGAATCATACTCTGGAATCAGTTGGCTTTTCCTGTGACCCAGATATGCGTAACCGGCTCATTATAACGGAGAAAACAAGCACCCAGCTGTTGTCTGCCTCTGGCTCAACTTCAGATGGAAAAGGCAGTGACAACCAATCCCCTCTGGCCCCTGTGATCAATTCTGACTACCCAGACTCATCGTCATCCAATCACCTTAGACTAGATGGATCAAGTGGGCATGTTGGACTTGTTAACCAGGCCATGACATGCTATTTGAACAGTCTCCTTCAAGCTCTTTTCATGACTCCCGAATTCCGCAATGCCATGTACAGGTGGGAATTTGATGGGAAGGAGGAAGAGGAGGGAAAATCAATTCCCTATCAACTGCAGAAGCTCTTCCTTCAGCTACAGGTAATATTGAAAATCAGTAGACTAACATAATAGAACTAATTTTAATGCCAATTAAACTTCATTAACCTTCTTTTGTTGTGGTTTCACTGTACGAGGTGTGATCAAAAAGTTCCCAGACTGTGTTCATAAAACTATTAATATTTACTTTAAGTCCTAATTTCCACTGCCACCTTCAAAGTAGTTACCTTGGGCACGTATACAACGATACCAGCGAATTTCCCATTTTTGGAAGCACCCCAAAAAATTGGCTAGCTGTTGCGTGTTCAGCACCTGCTGTGATTTTGCTTAGAGATCTTTAGTGGAGTCAAAATGCCTCCTTTTCTACCCAAGTTTCATTTTAGGGAAGAGGTAGAAATCACGTGGTGCCAGGACGAACGAATATGCAGGGTGTGGAACAGTGGTCATGTTGTTTTTTGTCAGGAAGTCCCTGACTACGCGTGAGGTGTGTGCAGGTGGCATTGTCATGGTGCCGCAACCTGTCTCTGTTCTTCCATATCTCCGGCCAATTGAGCCTAAATTGTCTCAAACCATCGCAGTAAGACTTGCCGTTGACAGCTTTACCATGAGGGAGAAACTCCATATGCACAATTCCTATAATGTCAAAGAAAATGATCAGCATTGAGTTGATTTTGCTGCGAACTTGGCGCGTCACTTTTGAAGCTGTTAACCCACTCATATGTTATTGCTTGTCTTACATATTACTCATCAAAAGCCTTGTTCAGCATTCGGTGGGTTGCAGCCGAAATTTTGTTGAGCTGGAAGCAAAATTTAATACAAATCCTTTCCTCCCTAACTTCAGCCATTTAGAAAAATCGCAGAAGCACAAGAACACGGTGTCAATAAAACTGCCGAAACTCGGAAACATCTGCACGTATGAAGACGATATTTTTCAGACTAATAGCTGAAAGGTGCTCCTAGCTCCCCGTAGCATCACAAGTTCGTATCTCCACTGGTTTGCACGGTATACCGAAAATCCGGGAACTTTTTGATCACACCTCGTATACATGAAAGAGCAGAAAATACCAAGATGTGTGTTGTAAATAATATTAACTTCTGAACTTCCAGGAGGCCCTGCTAGCCTCGCATTGTCAATTTATCCACAGCCATAGCTTCACTAACAGCATGCACTGGTCCTTGACCTGCAGAAAATGCTTATAGTAGTGCCACCAAGTGTGCTGCCTCTGATTTCCTCATGCACACGATTACTATGCAATATGGAGGGCTGTACTTTCTGTATTTGATTATTATTATTATTATTATTATTATTATTATTATTATTACCTTCTGAAGCAGTGCTTCCCAATCTTTTTCGTTGGCGACACCAAAAAATGGTCTCGTAAAATTCGCTACCCTCCTGATGTGCACATTTTGATCCCCCCAACATGAAAAGACAGGTAAACAGTGAAATTAAAATCATTGATAACCATTGTCTAGTATTATTATTATTATTATTTTAAATACCCCTTGCCACCCCTTACAGGGTATTCGGGGAGACCCATTGCTCCTATACGCCATCGATTAAAGTTCGATAGAAACTTAGGCCATGTTAGAAGCACCCGGGCCTACAGGCAGGGGGACTGGGAGGGGATGTGCAAGGTGCAGTGCATTGACTAGCAAGGTAATTTTGTAAGCTCCCCTGGGTGGCTTAGTCTGTCGGAAATACCACCCGAAATGAAACCAGAGACGACCTGAGGACTCTGCACGAGATGAAAGGGGTATCCCCGGGTTGGGTTCAAACCCGGGACCTTAACATCCGTGGGCACGTACGTTACCGCAGCGCCACTGCATCTCCCTGTCTAGTATCAGAATTGTTCTGGAACTTTCCTTATAGGCATAATTTTCAAGAGAGAGAGAGAATCACTTTGTGAAAATTTGTTACCCTCCCTCGTGACCCACAGTTTGGGAAGCACTGTTCTAAAGGTTTATTTTAGTGTTGGTTGAAGCTGACTTTCTCAACTGGAAACTCATGATCTATCACCTGCATTTGCAAAATTTCCAAATCAATAATATCTTCTGGAGCACGCTTAGCATAGGATTTCTGAGTTGTTGGTGATGGATATGTTGATAAAATCATTTTGTTATAGGATTGTAGCTACAGCCATGCCCTGTCCTTCCTAGACAAGTGAACTGACATTTCACATTTGTAAAATGTAGACTGTTTCACTATCTCATACTTCTTAAGGGGGCACTACAGTCAAAATCAAGGGTTTTGTAAAAAATCGCCAAAAAAAACCCCATTCGAAACAAGAATTTGGGACTTCATTTTCATGAATGTTCATAAGGGGTCGTCCATAAACCACGTGACCGATTTTCGGGCACTTTTTGACCCCCCCTCCCCCCCAGTGACCGACCGTGGTATCCATTGGAACCCCCCCCCCCCTTTTTCACGTGGTTTTTTTAAATGTCGAAAAAACGCGATCGAAATTGACAGCTCCGCANAATTCACTGTGTTCAGAGATACCACGTGAATTTTCGCCGACCCCCCCCCCTCCCCCCCGTGACCAACCGTGGTATATCAGCACCCCCCCCCCCTCCCCCCAAAACGGTCACGTGGTATATGGACGACCCCTAAGTCAAAGACCTATTAGCGGCAATAATCGAGTCACGTTCATGTGTCAAAGGGCCTCCAGGGCCACGTGACATCAAGCCACTGTCGACACGATTTAGGACGCTGGGGTCAACCTACAACCGTCAGATTAGACCTCAGGCTTCCTTGAGCATGTAGTTTTCATTTGACCTAGAATTATAATTTTTGAAATCGTTTTAGTATTTTTTTGACGATTTCAGAAAGATAACTACAGTTTTGAAAAACATTTAATTAAAGTAAAAATAGAAGTAGTTCGAGCAGGCTAATTCTTTTAGGCCGAATGATAGCACCATGTTTGAGGATAAATCTGGTTAAGTGGGAAGTCCGTAGCTAAATTTTTGTGGCCTGGGCGATGTCGACAGTGTCCAAATCTGGCAAACTGAGAAAAATGTGTTAAAAGTAGGGTAACATAACAGAGCGATAATGTGATTCAAAAAATACGTTAGTGTCACACAGACGAGCTATTGCCATCAGGACCGGTGTAGTGCCTCCGCGTCCGCGCGGGAGCAGCACCTGATGGCGCTCATGCCAGCGGGTAGATGGGGAGAGGAGGGGGAACCGAAAGTCGTTTCCAGGGCTGGTTGCCAGGCGTCCACTCCCGACGCGCCAATTATTTGAATTTCGGGACGCTGTTTCCCGCGTTCGACGCAGGAAAAGACGCTTTATTTTTTTCAAAAATAAAACTTTAAAAATCGAATTTTTGAAGGGTGATGACTGTAGTGCCCCCTTAAGTGACAAAGTAGTTCCAAGGCACTTTGTTAGAACTGATTACTGTAATGCAGAGATTTCAAACACCAGCTAATTTCATTAAGGAAAACTATGCCAGTTCTTAGTTCCAATTTGATATATTTTACTCCATTACATTGATTTAATAATTTCTTACCATCTGAAATAGAGAAGGCTTTAATCTAAATATGCACATCCTGTATTTTATGTCGTGCAACAGTAATTGAACATGTTAATTCGAACATACGATTTATTTCAATATCAGTTTTTACGTTCCATGTGATCAGTTGTACTTTTATTGTTACTCTAAATCAGTGCTTCCCAATCTTTTTCGTTGGCAACTCCAGAAAATTGTATCATAAAATTCGCGGCCCCCACTTTGCACATCAAACCCCTCCCCACGTCACACTAGCGTACCACTACTCTCCCGTCACCCATATGCACATTTTAATCCACCAACATGAAAAGACACATAGCCTATAGCACAATGATAGTCGTGACAATCATTGATAATTTTATTGTTGAGCATCTAAATTGTTCTGTATCTTACTCAGTGTTGAGACACGTGTGGACGAACGAACCCAATTATGCAATATGAGAATATGACTTTCAGCTGGGTTAGTGTAGTGGGCCATGCTCAGAACACATCTTTGCTTTTACATTTTACATGGGCATATTTTTCAAGAGAGATAGAATCATTTTGTAAAAACAAGTTATTTCCCTTCCTCGCAACCCCAAATATTATGTTCACGACCCCAAGTTTGGGAAACACTGCTCTAAGTGGTTTACATTACATTACAGAGCACATTGTTCTTCATTTTTTTGCATAGACCTCAGACAAGCAGGCAGTGGAAACAACCGAGCTGACCCGCAGCTTTGGGTGGGATTCGTCGGAGGCATGGCAGCAGCATGACATTCAGGAGTTGTGCCGAGTGATGTTTGATGCCTTGGAACAGAAGTTCAGAAACACTGACCAGTCTGACTTAATATCCCGCCTCTATGAGGGGAAGATGATTGATTATGTGAAGTGCCTTGAATGTGGCACAGAGAAGCAACGGGAGGATACTTTCCTTGACATACCCTTGCCTGTCAGGCCCTTTGGAAGTTCCACAGCATATGGGAGTGTGGTCAGTGCCATGTTCTGCTTTGTAGGAAGTGCAATTGCGGTTACCATTGTAGCCTTCAATTTTTTGTAGGAAGAGGCTTTGCGTGCCTTTGTCCAGCCAGAAATTCTAGAGGGGAACAACCAGTACTTTTGTGAGAAGTGTGACAAGAAGTGCGATGCTCACAAGGGACTCAAATTCTCTAAATTCCCATACATTCTCACCATCCATCTGAAGAGGTTCGACTTTGACTATGCTACCTTACATCGTATCAAGCTCAATGACAAGTAGGTTGAAACTTTTCTGTTCCAAAGGCTAATTAATTGCTCATCATGAAAATATTATTTACTTTTAGTATATTTTATTGATTTTTTTTTCCACTACAGGGTGACCTTTCCAGAGACCTTGAACCTGAATAGTTTTGTGCATGCCTTGGGTGAGGAAACACTTCTTGATGATCTACCTGGAAAATGCGATGACAGCAGCACTACCGACAGTGGTTCAGGTTTGGATGAAGAAACCACTTCTTGTGCTGGGACAGATATAGGCACAGGCATGGGAATGGACCCCCGCACAGCAGAGCAAGATGATGATGATGAAGGAATAGACCTTAGTGGTGGTGGATCAACTTCACATCCATCACCTCCCATTGTCGTGCAGCAGGAGAATGAACGCAACCGCCAGAACTCAACACCGCAGTGTACTGCAGGGCCATATGACTACGAGTTGTTCTCCATTATGATCCACTCAGGGAGTGCATCTGGTGGGCATTATTATGCGTATGTCAAGGACTTCCAGCTGCAAGAGTGGTTCTGTTTCAATGACCAGCTTGTCTCAAATGTGAGTGTAAAGTTTTAATTTTTCCGCGCAAGAGGAGAGGTAGTGTTCATCTACTCTATTAGGAATTCTTAGAAAATAAGTGCTATGAAATGTGCTACCTCTTCCTATCATGCATGATCCAATATGGAAAGGATTCTATCTCAAATCTAATATTTCAAGTCCCAAGTTATTTCTTAAACATTACATCAGTGAGGTGAGTGACTTGTGAATAATCATTGCATGATGGGCTGCATTATCAAACTGTGACTGTACTTTAACTGGGTGGTACAATGTACAGTAGTACAGTGCTGGACATTAATTCCGTCATACTGCTAGCGTCATTTTCTGATGCGGCAGAATTGCAATTCGAAGTGATAAAGTGCGAGCCGTGCGAGTAAGAAGTGGTAGGCCTTGAGTGACGTCACCGGCTGGGGGGCAATGTAGAAAAAGGCTTGTCCCCAGCCAGTGACGTCACCCAAGGCCTACCATTTCTTACTCGCACGGCGTGCACTCTATCACTTTGATTTGCAATCCTGCCCCATCAGAAAATGTCGTTAGCAATAATACGGTGTGATTAATGTCCAACCCCGTACAGTGAGTGATGCCATAGTCTTCCACTTCTCAGGTGTCATGATTGATCCTACATTCAGATGGGATTTTCTTATGTGGGAAGTGCTTAGAGAGATTCTCTCCTATGTTTATGGGTGTTTTCTACCACTCTGTGTTTCCAAACGTGGGAATGCTTGGACAAAAATGGCTTCCATTACGTGCATTTGTTACAACATTCATATGTTAAATGTTAACTGGGGAGTGTCGAGTTGTTTGTTTGGTGTGTCATTTAAAGTTGAATTTGGTGAAATATGCTTCTTTTTGTCTTAAAAATTAGAGGAATATAATGACAAATGCATGTAATGGAATCCTCAACAAAACAATGACTGGCACCTGCATTGAAAGATCATGTTCAAATATCGATACATGACAGAAGTACTGCTGAACGATGGCCAGAGATTTGGTATGATTGATGAATTTAAGTTGCATTGTAAAAGGCATTGATTTATGTACAATATAATGCGGTTTCTGTTTAGAATGGTACATTAGTCGACATAAGTACACTTACTGAATTGCCCCAAATGATACATATGTACTTCTTTTGGCAGATCACATATGATGACATCCGGAAGACATATGGTGGAGGCCCTACCCGTGCATACTATTCTGGAGCATATAGCTCAAGCACCAATGCATACATGCTGATGTATAGACAAATTGATAAATGTAGAAACACGGAACCCATTGCACAAGAACACTTCCCTGAGCACATAAAGGTGATGAGTGTGAACCGACTTCTAAGGCAAATTAAAATTAAGGAATGTTACTATTTGTACAGGGCCTTCTTGAATCCCTTCGTGAACGGGAGGAGCTTGAAAGGGCAGCACGTGAACGTGAGAAGAGCTTATGCAAGGTGAAGGTGTATTTAAACCATCCAACGGAGAGCAGGATGGTGGACACAAAACTCAGACTAGATAGAGAAGACACCCTTAGGGAGGCCACTCTGCAGGCATACAAAGTAAGTGGCTTGAGGAGCTGTGATATCAAGTGAGTCTAATTGGTTTTGGTTATTCAAAGGAGTTTGACCTGGAGGATGTAGTACCCATCGAGCGTTGCCGTCTCGTAAGATATGACAAATTTTATGACAGCATTGAATGCAGTTTTGAGGAACAAGAGGATCAACCCATATCCGAGATTTCTGGAGGGGGACGTGGGGGAAAGGCCCCCTATGACTTTTTGTTGGAGGTTAGGGGACCTGAAGAAGAATTTGAAGTCCACAGGCCAGATGGTGAGTGCAAGTTCTTTGGAGGTCATATTATACATAGAGGGTGGTGGAAAAATTTGCTTGTGATTTTAGGCATGGGCTCCTTTCAGATTATTAAGACGTACTCATCCTCGTTGATTTTGATAAATTTGCTGGTTATATCACTAGGCACGTACTTATTCAGTTGACTTCATGTTCACCCTCTTCCTTAGTTGCTATTGAGAGACAAGATTATTGTGTGAGATGATATTGTCGTCATTGCATGCTTTGGACCCACACAGGTTATTATCAAAGCAGAGACTTCACAAGTCCAGTTGGGTTTGCCACCTTTATATTGTATTAAAGACCAATGGAAGCATCTCCCCCCACCACCTCTCCCCCCCTCTCTCTCATAGGCTGATACTTGCCAATAAATTCTTGTCTTCATCTTTGTTGCCACTCACACCTAACAATTATGGTGATTTATTTTATCAGGTAATAATTATTCAGTCAACTCTTATTTCACTTCCAGTTATATTGAGAGCCGAATAATCTAGCTGTATCAAGAATAAGACAATTGCAAAGAATATACCGGGGTTGGACAAAATAACAGGGCCCCCTGCAAAAAGCAGTTGAAACTTCACGTCTGCTTTATTCAAAAACTGGAAAAGTTGCAAAGATGACGTTTACCTGGTTTTGAAGCTCTGTCGATGTACATTTGTGGAGGTATGCACATGACGCAAAAATTACGAGAGGGGGGGAGAAACAAAAGACGAACGACATCCCCCCAGGCCCCAATATTTGACCAAAGTTTCCCACCCTTTTAATTTGAAAACAAAAATAGTTAACAGATGTGAACTTTAACTGGGGTTTGAAGCTCTATGGATGCCACCTTGTCTGGTGCACAGATGGAATAATAATCACGCGTGGGGGAAAAAACAGAAATGACACCCCCCCTCCCCGGCACTGATTATAAGAATAGGACGAGTATGCAGTGGGTTGGCCAAAATAATGGATTTTTGAGGCATCTGTATACCACATTATGACATCAATAGAGCTGAAAAACTGAGTCAAGATCATCTCGGCAACGGTTTTGGTTTTTAAATTAAATATTATTCCTATTCTTTAAAGCAGTGCCGGGGATGGGGGTTTCGTTTCTATTTTCTTGTCCCGCCCCCACTCATTATTATTGGTCCATCTGTACACCACACATGGTGGCATCCATAGAGCTTCAGAACCCAGTTAAAGTTCATATCTGTAACTATTTTCGTTTTCAAATTAAAAGGGTGAGACACATTGGTCAAAAATGGGGCTGGGGGGGAGGTGTTGTTCGTCTTTTGATTCTCTCCCCTTCTCGTGATTTTTGCGTTGTCTGCATACCTCCACAAATGTACATTGACAGAGCTTCAAAACCAGGTAAAAGTCATATTTGTAACTTTTCCCGTTTTTGAAGAAAGCGGATGCCCAAGTTTCAACCGCTTCTTGCAGGGGGCCCTATTATTTTGTCCATCCCCTGTATGTGGGTGTAAACGTCTCTTACATGTCTGTACGTCAGTTACAACCATCCCTATCATGGGATCAGTTGTATCTCTCTATTGTTTTCGAAAAATATTTATACATGTCTCAATTTTTAATTCTATGGTTTTATAATGTTACTTTTACAGAGGGGAATCTTGTTATTTCCACCATACCATAAATATTTACGTAAATGGAATATATGGAACAGAATTTTAAAATCCAGATTTTAAAAGGTTACATTTAAAAGGGCTCCATTCTATAGCACCTGCTATATTCGACCCACTGGGGGTTGAATATAGCAGGTGCTATAGAATGGAGCACATCGTTAGGGCCACAACAAGCTGCAAAAAAATAACTGCTATCGGGCTATATCAGTTATCAAAAAGTGACCCATGAATCTGGAACACCATGTATATGCCTTGGTAGGAGGGAAAACCAGCAGAGTATTCTATCATTCATATGAGAGCATTACCAAAACTTAATTGGTGCCAACATGCCATAATGATGCCTTTCAACCAATATTTATGTAGAGTGCTGTGCTCTTAGAATATGTAAGGGATTTGTTGCACCTGTCCATTATGGTGGGGTTATTAAGAGCGTGCTCTAGGCTACGCTATCCATTGTTGCGGGGAGCCCGTCGCGGGCCGGCCCGTGAGTTTGACACTTCTTCCTCTCGCTGTCACGGCCGCAAATATGGAGGTATCGGCATGAAACTGGAGTATATGGACGCGAAAGGGTTGCACTTTGAGATGGTGCGCTTATTTTTCTCCTGGGGCGATATTTGCGGCCGCCGCGGCCAGGTACAGTTTTTTATTTTGACCCGCAATTACTCCTTTCCATGTCGGTACCAGTGAGATTCGAGACCGTCACGAGGTTTTTACTGCGAATT
>JYFJ02006298.1:0-20345 GCA_000934665.2 Catajapyx aquilonaris | reverse complement strand
GGTGTTGTGCGTTGATAAGATTGACGGCGTTGTTTTTCGGAGCTAATTATTGCTCTCTCATCACTCAACCAACTGTGTCTCTGGTAGTTGAGGTAAATATATTGGGAAAGACCTTAAATTTTAATTCATCGACCGAGGACACCTTTGTACCGATCAATCCCATGTCAACATTTAAGAAACTATTCTTGGGGTCTCACTAGGACTGCATGTAGTTCGCCGAAGTATTTATCAAACAGATTGTAGCCTTGTAGGGCAAGGGCAATGTTACATAAACATTCACTATAATAATAATAATAATAATAATAATAATAATAATAATAATAATAATAATAATAATAATAATAATAATCCGGGGTAGTGCTTGACCTCATCCGAGGTATGCAGCACGGACCTTTATTTATTATATCAAGTACATTTGAGCCTTTTTATGTAGCGCCCGGGCCCACGGGCAGGATGATAGGAGGGGATGTGCAAGGTGCAGTGCAATGTCTTAAACGTGGCCATTTTTAGCGAACTCCCCCGGGTGGTTTAGTCTGTGGAAATACCACCCGAGACGAAGCCAGAGGTGACCCTGAACTCTGCACGAGATGAAGGGGGTGTCCCCGAGTTGGGATCGAACCCGGGACCTTAACATCCGTGGGCGCATACGTTACCGCAGCACCATTCCGCCTCCCAATAAACATTCACTATACTACCTAATTGTTAAAAAGAAGAACATGCCTCAAACAAACAGATTAGACGGCTTGCGTTCATCTAGATATGGGAAATAATGAGCAATTAATTTGCGCAAACCAGCAGACGTAGTCGCATTACACCCACTTGCGTAACATTAGGATTGAGTTGGGTTCAAGTAATTTACTCTTACGGTAACAATGGACGTCACAGTTAGCGACTTATTAGAGTGGTCGGAATATTGCATCCTTCTTTATTGTTGTAGGAATCTCCCAAGGAAACACTCTCAGGATTGTTGTCAGCTCCATTCGAGAAGCCTCATGACCACCATTCTCTGCTTCCAGCAATTATAAAACTCACCTGAATCACATGCAGTACATTTCACATCTCATTCAGTCTTACACTAAAGACTATCAGAGAAGACTCTTTGCGCGTTACATCAGTGTCGGTAACAAACACTGCATTTTAACATTCTTTATTGCACATATCTCGTTGTAAATAAACTACAACCCAAATTGAAGTGCGCTACAGAAATTACTGGCATAAAATACGATGAGATGCAAATTATTTGTCTGTTACATAAGCACTTTTTTTAATAAAAAAAAACAATGAATGATAAGGTCAACTC
Organism: Catajapyx aquilonaris; assembly: GCA_000934665.2. NCBI lineage: Eukaryota > Metazoa > Arthropoda > Diplura > Dicellurata > Japygidae > Catajapyx > Catajapyx aquilonaris. The sequence continues at coordinate 19,045 of JYFJ02006298.1, read as the reverse complement.
ACAAGGGAAGGTCACGGGGTGATAATGACGGATCTTGATGAAATTGATCATGCAAATACAGGACAATATATGATGCCCAAAAATGAAATATTTCGTGCGGAACCCCATATTTGCAAAAGTTATGACGTCTTAAAGTTCCAAAAATAATACATTTTCATACTCCATGGGATTACATTAGCGACCACATATAATGACATTGAAGTGTGTAATCAGTTTCTAGACCTTTTCTAATTCTTTCAGGGAGCATGTGAATCGATATATCGTAACCTAGGCAACATATAGATTCCAGTATCGGCTTGGGCGATATCATCATGGCGGCCGATGACGCAGACATTGCAAACATGTCCAACGGCAGGAATAAATTCCACAGCCCCTGTGCCAGAGAGACAGGTAAAACCCGGAGTAAATCCCCGAAAAACACGGTCAGGAACACACGGAAACTAACTTCGAAATCCAACGATAACCCGCCCGTAAAGTAGACTTGTGCGGATAGAGTGAACCCGGAAGACCGGAAGTGGCAGGTCACCAGAAGTTGACCATGAAACCTATTTTGGTCACACTCAATCCGAATATGAAAACCGTTTGTCGCTATCTCTTACGGTTTAGGCCATGATACCTGTCCACAGACGGACGGACGGACGGACGGAGATTCCTATCGCATGATGAAAATAATTCGATTTAAGTAATTATGTCGTAAATGTTGCGTGTCAAGCATTATCATGTTAATTGACTTTTTCTGATGCAGTGTCTTGAGGTCTGCTATTCATATTTCCTACGATTGTGCTACGAAAAATCATTACTCAGAGTACAATATCCATGTGTAATATTGTGTCATCATGTGCAATCGTCGACAATAATGTGGCTTGAATAATTATTGAGAACAGTAAGGTTCTAAGAGAAAAAGATAGTTTGCTAATTTCCAGTTGCAATATTAGTCGCACGTCATGAAAACATAATATGTTATCGAGATATTGTTAATGAATACATGCTGTCAATAAATTGATGCATACAGAGAAACCGAATAGTGTATGACAAATATTTTGTTACTGCAATGAAGAACAAGCTGCCTTTTAAAAATAATTTTGAAGAATTAAGAGATATTTATCTTAACAGTATAAGGGGTTATCATGTAAAGCACTTTTTTCTTGACATTATTGTGACAAGTGCGCTACGTACTCGATGTGCTTCCTGTCGAGTTTCCCCAAAAAATTAGTTATCCGTGTTCCTTTCTCCGGGTCCGATTTTTCTTGCTCCAGCTCGACCTGTGTCCTTTTCAATTTATCCTGCAAAAAAACGTGTACGTGTCAGGTGACTGTAAAATTGTCGAGCGATAAAAAATATATATTAAAATTGTTTTTGAATCATAGTCTTCCTGTATATATTCGGATAACCCCTCTTCTATGATATTATTCTCAAAGGTATACTCTGCATAGTAATGTTCTCCTACCTTCAAGAAATACGAATGTCGTTGGAAGAGTAAGATGCCTCCCAGGAAATTCCAGAATCCATACTGTGGCCAAGTTACTTTCTCAAAGCAGACAAAACTGTACGTACTCTGAATCAGGAAAAATATTTATAGGTAGAAAAAGATTGTTACACACCTAACAATGCAGACTATTCAAAAAGTGCAAATGGAGACTGACCTGCCAGAGCATGAAGTCCGAGAACCTCATTTCTCCTGAGGTTCTAATGAGCATGTCCACAGGAGGAAGGTCCCTGGTCTGGAGACATTTCTCCATCAGTCCCTCTGACACGTCCTCTGGTTCGATAAGACCTTTGTCCACTCCTTCCATCAGCTGGTGAATTGCGGAGATCATGTCGTCACGGGCTGGAAAAAATGAACGTTACTTGTTGATTCTCAATAATAATTACTCTTGTACGTCATGGAATACTCACACGTGTAAGGACATGCCAAAGTAAAGACGTGCTTTTTGCAGCCTGACAGTTTCTCCATGATCTGTCCAGCCTGGATTTGCAGCCTTTTGGGAAAGAGTTCCAATCGACCAATCACACGTATTTGAGTGTCTCTCTTGATCCACATATCGCTGAAATTTTGAAGTTATTTTATCTTGTGGTATATACGTACAATATGTCAAATCAGTGACTAACAGAGGGTAAGTGGGCACATTAATTGACTTTGCATAGGTAATGGGTAAATAATGCTAATTAATCAGATAATAATGTTTGATTGTTGAGACTCACATATCATCCAGGATGTCTTGAAACGCTTTCTCGAACAAATTCATCAGCTGATCGACCTCTTCCTTTGTCCTCTTGAAGTTCTCTATGCTGAAGGCATACGCAGTTATTGCATATATTCCCATTGCTCTAGACCACTCCTGAACCTCAAGCATTTTCTTGTACCTGCAAGAAAAAGATATTTCATAACGATTAGGACATACATCTAGTGTGAATGTCTGAGCAAGAAAACCACAATCACTATTGTTGCTGTTCAATCACTTCATGAGTTGAATCAGGCAGTGATTTGATTTAACTCTCCAATGGTCGATTGCGTAGAAGTAAATGGGCCAGTTTATAGTTATTAACTCCTCACCCATCTTTATGTCCCTCAATGAGAGGCAAATTTCTCGCTTTTGCGTATCTTCTGTTTCCATCCATGATGCATGCCATATGTTTAGGAACGTCCCCTTGGTTCACTATAGACACTGCAAAGCGCTGCATCCACGTCAGGTTATTTTCTTCGGCCATTGTTGGTGTATCCTTAGTGTCTTAAATACACAAAAAATGTCATGCTATTAAGTTATGAAATAAATGAATTATAATAATTCCAGGCCCATTTTAAAAGCATTTTACCCGAGGACAAATATTTCAATTACCTAGATTAATTATTATAATTCTACCAATCACATGACAACAACTTAATTTTGGAATGAACCTATTTTGTTGATATGATGATGATGATCTTCCACATGATTGTTGATGCCGAAGAGAGGCTGCGATGGCGTAATCGTGGGCGTATAAGAGTAGACATGGGTTGACGTTGCCAGGTGATAAATATGATGTTATATAAGATTATTTTATTGTGTAACATGTACTGCGCAGTACACAGTAAACCCGCCAGAGAGCTCTCTAAGTAGGCCTACTGAGTTTAGACTTTTTCTCATTATCGAGAAAATCTTATAGAACGGCTATGTCTGTCTGTAGACAGGTATCACGGCCTCAACCGCAAAAGATAGCGACAAACGGTTTTCATATTCGGATTAAGAGTGACCTAAATCGTAAGTGTCATGGTCAACTTCCGGTGACCCGCGACTTCGGGTTTTCCAGGTTCACTCTATCCGCACAGGTCTACTTGAAAGAATGAGAAAAAGTATATTCTAATCACGCTCACTTGATTTTCCTATCTTGTTTACTCTAATAACAAAAAAGCTCAATTATTTCACACAATTGAAATTATTTTTTGGTGCCTTGACGGTTAGACCGATTTGAGTGTATATCTGATGTGGCGCTGATTCCAAACCTGTCATCCGGTTTGTTCCATCAGCTCTAGTTTTTGAGAGTTTTAAAGTTTGGACCGGTTTACTAGGGGTCTTTCCGAATCAAGTGAGCCGAAATCTTATTACATCATCTCGGATGTTGGTGAAAACAATAATCACAGATGTACAGACATTTATGTCATAATGATGCATATCAAGTTTCAGCCACATTGCGCAATACCATTGGGAGGGAAACAATCGAGAAACTTTGAAAATGGCCGAAACTGAGGCCTTGCTTTTTTCGGAATAGACACTAGGAAGAGCCACTTTTCCTTATTTTATTTCCTACCTTCTCTGGATGGATATATTGAGCCACGGGTTAACATCTTGTCGGCTATTCCCATAAACATATCACACACTCAACTGATTCAATCTGATCCATACTTCCAATCTTGTCTATTTAACATATGTCAATTTTTTAAAAAACATCAATAATAATGCATGACCCTATAACTTACCCGTCTCTGTCCAATCTGACAATATGTCTTCACCGCTTCGTCCCTTAATCTGGAATCAATCTTTTACATCTGAAGAGACAGCCTTTATGCACCTGCATGGTTAATAAACCAGCCATACAAGTTACATGATTGTGTTCAAAAAAAAACTTCGATAGAGAGATGTTACATAATTTTTTATGTGTCAATGTTGGGCCCAAGGATAGCGTAACCATGAAAAACGTCAGGGGGTCTTGTGACGTCTTCATTCAATAATATGTTATTCAGAGCAGGTCAGCTCGTGGACGAGATTCCCTTGTTCTCTGTTTTCCTCATTACAATATTGAAGTTCTACAAATTCTGATTCTGTGACTTAAATTGATTGCGTTCGTAGTCGTGTAACATTGATCCGAAATGTCAGTTTCATGTTAGAACGTAGTTTCAGGCTGGTACGGTACATCACTCTGTTTGTCATTAAATTTTCTAAAGCACAGAGTGTCATGATTATTTTTCATTAACAAAAGAGTATACCATGTGTTCGTGGCAAAATAAGAGTGAAAATAGTTATTACAGTACAACAATGCTGCAGTGAAGTGGAGTATCCAACTCCGGGATAAATGATGTATCACGTTTCGCATGGTAGCAAATTGCAATCATATTTCAATATAATCCTTTTTTGGTACATATATGTATAGTTTAAGACTTTTTCTTTTCATCGAAAAAAAGTCTTATAGAACGCCTCTGTCTGCCTGTCCGTCTGTGGACATGTAACAGGGCCTCAACCGCAAAAGATAGCAACAGACGGTTTCCATCTTCGGATTAAGCGTGACCTACATAACAAATAGGTGATATGGTCAACACCCGGTGATCCCCTCTTTCGATTTTCCGGGTTCACTCTATCCGCACAAGTCTACTTGAAAGAATGAGAAAAAGTATATTCTAATCACGCTCGCGTGATTTGCCAATCTTGATTAATAATCTGAACCGGAGGATGTTCCAATATGACGACGCAATTCCAACTGACCCCATAAAGAAATAAGTAAGTAAGTGAGTAAATAAATAAATAATTAATTAATTAAGGAATATATTATTCGGAGACGATATTCAGGTACTCTACAAAATGTTTTAGTTCCAGACAACATGAAAAGAATTTGAGAGTTTCCTCTGACAGTGCATATGTTAACAATGTCTTGTTGCAACCTGCGTAGGCCTAATGATAACAATGGTAATATCATTTGGACCTTAAATCATAATACCGTCGGGTTTATGCTGTTATCATTGACGCATGGGGTATTTAATTAGAGGTACCGGTATTAAAATTAAAATTAGAGGTATGAAAGTAAGTTCCTTCTTTTCCTTATACATACAAGAAAAATGTTATCCAAGAGTGGTCTGACTACCCCTAGTCAGTGTCATCTGGAGCCAAACTACTACAGTGTTCATAATTAATTGCCCTGGGAGACTACGATGTAATTGATCCACGTAGTAAACTACTTTCGTCTGATTCAGTGATTACGCGACCATGCGGACGTCATATCGACAAACTGGTGGCTTTAGTGACTCTAAAACATGCGCGTCCTTCATAGAGGTCTTGTTATGAGACCACTTGTGGGGAATTATTTGCTATCAGTTGCGTATGTTATCATTCATCTATTCATCATCATTTTGTATAGCTTATGTTTAATGTGTGTTAGTGAAGTAGCAGCATATTTCCCAATAGTTTTTTATTTGACTTCCAGTTGACATCTGGGCGTGTGCCATTTTCGAAATTTAATATTCCACCCTTATATATCAGTGACCAGTATTTTGAAGTAACATATTTTAGTTTTATTAAGTCAATGATAACCGGCATGCAAATGTAAATTCTTTGAACATGATAATATGTCCCAATGTGTATAGTTTAATTTGTACTTTTTTCATTTAAAAAACCCTTATTCTTATATGCTAATATTGCGTCATACACTGTTTTGGTCATGTAGAACTAACAAAATAAGCTCTCCTAAACAGGATAGGGTATTAAATAATCCACAGTCCAAAAGGGCCTTTTCATACGATAACATAAAATCTACTAGCGATGATTGGTCTATGTGAGTCGAAATTGAATCATGGTTGAAATATGTATATAACTTCCAACTAATAATGGATACCCCGTGATGCAGGCCTCCTCGGGCCTCTTAGGCACGTAGGGGATCATCTTCTATTCAACCGTCTTTAATCATTGCCTTTGCTATGATGGATTTTGATTGTGAGAGGAAACGGGAGAACCGCGAGAAAATCCGCGCGAATACGGAGAAAACCCATCGAAACTCTATCCACATAAGTATCCTCCGTCCGACCCGGTGATCGAACTCGGGACCTCAGAGGTGTAAGGCTGCGGAGCTAACCACTCAGCCACAGTGTCGCCCTGATCATCATCCAACTGAACTTACAATTTCGACTTTATTATGTACGTTCATATAGCTCTGACGTTCATAATGTGGTGAACCAAATGCTGCTGTTTGTAATGGGGACAAAAACTTGCAGTCCTTCCTCTAGCAGTTACGTTATCTCACTGACAAGTAATTAATTGCAGTATTACGTAACATCACTTTTATGGGGGGGAAAAGTCTTTATAGATCAACAAATAAAATGAGGCAGTCTTGTCATGTTCTTACGACTCACTACCAACCAAAGGACACTCATGTACAATAAGACACCAAGAATTGCCAGGTTAATAGTTTTCAAAGTGACCTTCAATATTTTTATTTATCAATACTTTCATATTGAGCTGGACGCTTTGAAGTGCACTACTCTGTAACAACCCTCGTGCGCACTAATGAGCTTTCTCTCCCTGCATCTGAAACAATATTAATACACTGTATATTACAGTATCTAATTGCTCTCAGCCGCTTATTCACCAGAAGTAAACATTTGTGCATGAAATCCGAGCATACAAGATACAACCTTCCTGCAATGGTCTGATGCTTGATATGACGCCAGTGGACTATTGATGTAACTTTACCTGTATGACAAATGAGTTATTTCCAGACGTAATTATCAACATCTTCGCACAACAGTACATACCGCCCTCTAGTAAGCTCTTCATAATAGTGTTTTCGAAAAAAAAAACCGTCGAATAGAAGCTGTGAGAACCGGAAGTTAATAAGTCCATTTTTGGCGACTTTGAGATAAGGGAAGTCTAGGCCTCTACCAGGCATATTTTCATATAGAAAAATGTTTTATCCCTGAAAGCTTGAAAGCGGACAATTATGAAACTATGCGAGTCAAATGAACGAGACTTATACACCTGGTAGTCCTAAGGCAACTACTGCGAGGTTCATAAGTTTCAGACGGCTAAGTCAAATGGAGTGCGTACAATCGCAGTTGAAATATTAGGCTGGAAAGCTTTGAAACCAAATATCTCTGAAACTATGATGGTCCAATAACCGGGATGAAGCGTTCCAAAGAGTCCAATAATTGGAGTACTACATAATCCATCGATTTCACATCGCTCCGCAGTGGGTGGTTTCTGCCATCTTTTTGAAACCTAATATTTCTGAAACTATGCGAGTCCAATGAACGACACGTATGAGCCTGATACTACTTACTGGGGAAGTACTATCAGGTCCGTTAATTTCAGGCTCGGGCAAATGGTACGCGTACAATCGCAGTTGAGATTTTTGTTGGGCAACATTTGAAGCCAAATATCTCTGAAACTAGAAGGGTATAATGAACGGAATAAAAAGGTCCTAATAGTCCAAGAGGAGTAGTATACCGTCAATTAATTTCACGTCGTTCCGCCGTATGTGGTTTCAGCCACCCTTTTGAAACCGAATATTTCTGAAACTATGCGAGTATAATGAACGAAACGTATAGACCTGGTATTACATCTCTATCTCTATAAATAAGGAAGTTTGTCAGTTTGGATGTTTGGATGTTTGTCCCTTATAGAAATCCGGGGGAAGGCCCCTACACCGCCTTAAATTAGCATATCGGGAGATACATTTTTCAAGGAATTTAATGCCGCATGTTTCAGCTTCCGAAAATGAACCTAACACCCATAACACGCATATTCCCAATTAACCAATTGCCAATTACCTATTTAACAATATTCATAGATTTCCATGGTAATGCCCTCATTACATTGTAGGCCTACCACCATAACATACCCGGGCAACGCCGGGTAACCTGCTAGTAGTCTTTTAATTTCAGACGGCCACGTCGAATGGTGTGCGCACAATAGCAGTTGATATGTTTTGGTGGGAAAACTTTGAACCTTAATATCTCTGAAACTAGAGGAGTCCAATGAGCGGGGTAAACAGGTCCAATTAGTGCATTGAGAGTACTATATGAATTCCATTAATCTCAGCTGGATCGGAGATAAGTTAGGTGGTGAGATGCGTGAAGTTGGCTCACCACTTTTTGAAACTAAATATCTCTGAAACTAAGAGGGTCCAATGAGGGGGTAAAAATGCCAAAAGAGTCCACTGAGAGTACTACATAGTTCATTGATTTCAATTCGATCCGAGATAGTTGGTGAGCCAACTTCGCACACGTATTGAATACACCTGTTCAACATGTACGCGTATGTTGAGTAACCTGATTTATTTAGTGTTCAGGCCAACGTGTTCAGGCATTTAACAGTTCTTCCATGCTATGTATCTGAAAATATGACCTTTGGCTAAATGGTATTTGTTAATTTCTTTAGTTTAAGGGAGGCGGAGTGGCGCTGCGGTAACGTATGCGCCCACGGATGTTAAGGTCCCGGGTTCGATCCCAGCCCGGGGACACCCCCTTCATCTACACATGTACACGACAAATTAAATAAAGGTCCGTGCTACATACCTCTGTTGAGGTCAAGCACTACCCCGGATTATTATATTATTATTATATATTATTATTATTATTTCTTTAGTTTACCTGGTCATTTTACTTACATTCTTCGAAGTTTTAGCTTGCGATTTGTTTTAATTATGCAAGTGATTACTCTGTGAGTACAGATCAAATATATCAATGGGATATAAGCAAAGCTGTTTCTTCAGGTAACTCACACGAAGTCCTGGATAATTATCCCATGGATGATGGCTCACTATCGCCAACCAAGTGCTTCGAATTCACATAGGCACTGCCGACCTATTTGCAAACTCGAAGGAACTTGCTGTATTTTCACCATAAAAAGTATGCTTCGATGTCGTGATTTTACATTGTAATCCAACCATCAGGGCCGAAACAGTTTGCATTTTGTATAACCCCTTGATTCTTGAGAACTCGACCGCCAACTACTGCCAGGTTCATAAATTTCTGACGGCTACGTCAAATGGGGTGTGGATAGAAAGCTTTAAAACCAAATATCTCTGAAACTATGAGGGTCCAACGAACGGATGAAAGGTCCCAATAGTCCAAGAGGAGTAGTTTACAGTTCATTAACTTGACATCGATCCGCCCTACGTGGTTTCAGACTTATTTGAAACCAAGTATTTCTAAAACTATGCAAGTGCAATGAACGAAACGTATGGACCTGGTAGTCCTCGGGACGTAGTACATATAGTCCATTAATTTCAGACGGCCACATCGAATGGTGTGCGCACAATCGCGGTTGAAATATTTTGGCGGGAAAATATTGAACCTTTATATCGCTGAAACTAGAAGAGTCCAATGACCGGGGTAAAAAGGTCCAATGAGTCAATTGAGAGTACTACATAGTCCATTGATTTCATTTCGATCCGAGATAGTTGGTGAGCCAACTTCACACACCCCATTTTTACAGCGTATCGTATTAGGAAATATCAGAATAGCAGTGATCCTGGTATTTTTAGAATTATAAGCACATAACCACACTGCATTGTCAGCAAACTATTCAGTCTGAATAGTCATTTCAGGATGCCTTAAAATATTCATTTCTTGATAACGTATTGCGACATGAATAAGAGTGAGGTTGTAGTTATAATCAGTGTGGAGAAGCAATAAATTGAGCAAGAGTTTGAAATCTCTGGGTGTGTCATCTTAAACACTCTTAGTTGATATTTATCATTGTTAAACGCTGAGATTTGTAATGTCACTTCATCATATCGTACAGAGAAAGCGGTAAGGAAATTCCACATGTCTTGTGTAACCTTAATGGGTTCATCAGGATAAGTAGGCTAACTCGTAATTTATGCAAGTAAAGCAATGGTTTAAAGATAGTCGGCTGCATAATTACGTGCACTATACTAGTCATGATTAATTAATAATATATTGAAGCATACTGTATAGGGTATACTCTTACAAGTCGTGCTGGCAGGTGATCAACTCAAATCAAAAATGGTGTTACATGTGACCTTTTGGCGGGCCTCTTACACTTCAGCATTTCCAGTGCAAATAACACAGATGATATACCCACACCGACCAGCCACAAGTAAAATATTGCGGACAACTTGTTGACTGTCAGTACCTTGTCATAGACATTACTAGCTTGCATTTTGTGTGGGTGACGCAGGACATGCGTGACGAACTTCATGTGTGCTTCATCTGATATGAATTTTTTGAGGAACTGTCCTTCGTATGCTCCAATGATTGATCCCCAATTAGCTCGGGTAAAATAGGTTGTCCCGGCACCAAAGATTGCAGCCGAAGTCACACTGATTATGGAGTCGTGAGACTTCCTGAACATAATGTTTCCATCGGCATCGGCGTACATTTTCTCTTCCAATTCGATTCGCGACTCGATTGCCACACAAGCCACTTTCTTTGCATTCAGAGCATTCTCCATGCATTCAACAACCCCGGTCATCATTTGGGCTTCCTTCCTCAGTTTCTGAAGAGTCGGGTTTTTTGAACGGGGAACCATCAAGTGCAGAAGGAGATACTCTTCCAATGGCAACCCCCATTTCCAGTCTCCGACGTAGACAAGTTCCTCAAATGTTTTTGGGACGAACTCTTCAGCTGGGTAGGTCAGAAAGGACACTAATTTGCTGCAGTATCCAGTGCACATAACCATGCAAAACATGGCGAAGAAACACGAAAATATATAATATGGTGTTGATGGGAGGAGTTCAATTGGTTGATAAATCAGCAAACGCACAGAGAAATTAAGAGATTTGATTAGAGAGACTGACTCACGCGCAATAGCCCATTTGTTGTTGTAAATATAGAATATTGCAAGTGTGGTGACGAGCACTGTGAAGCAAGCAAAAATCCACACTATTCCTTCAAAAGGCTCAAATATCACTTCCCACCTGATTATTCGGTTAGGAAGTGGTGTCATGAATATGAATTTGAGATGAACGGTGGGGTAAGCCAAGGCGACATACTTGTTGGTCTCTTCCGTCAATAATGATATGTACGACCCGTCTGCTTTTCCCTTCAGAATGTCGCCAGTTACCCCAATCCAACTGCCGTTAGGGTGGTGGTAATCGAGGTTGTCTGAATTTTCTATTTCCATGCCATATATAATAAATTCGGCATTTAAATGGTGTTCTCCGAGCAAAATGGCCCTGTCTACTGCTCCCATATTGATTTCACCAAGTTCCTCTTTTTTCCTGTGAAGTTCCTCCATGTCTACGTCATAAACAAATACCATTGTCACTTTGTGACGGTTAAGTTTTGCGGCAGTGTCCGGGTAAAGGATCTTGTCCCGCCCCTTCTTGTCCTTATCGCCGTGGAATATCCCGAGTTCCATTGGCTTTGGGTGTCCAGAGTCACAGAAGAGGCAGATTGTGGACATCTGGAGGCCTTCACTTGATGTGTTGGGGAACAAATGATAAGATGTGGCCAGCTTGAACCTGATCCCGTCTGCCGGATGCTCCATCATGACCTGCTCCGGACTTGTGCCATGATCTGTCCCGACGAAGTGAATGAGGAAAGTGTCCAAGTGGTTGTCCAGCCTGACCTTTGATCCCGTGTAGACGATGAGTTGAGGGAGATTGAGGGGCGTGGATGGGAAGAGGAGGTGGAACGTGCAGCTTCCCCCAGGCCACGACCTTGACCTGAGGCCAGGGGGCATGGTCCTGAAGTCCATCAGGTCTTCCTGCCTGCGCAGAGCAGGGTAGTCCCTGAAGGAGAAAGGGAAATGCCCCGTGGTCATCTCGACCACCGTGGACGGCCTGTATCGCCTCTCTTCCTCCCTCAGCACAGACCAACCCCAGCCTCCTTCCAGATGGTAATCCCTGGACACAACCAGGGAACACTCGTCAAACTCAGTCGACAGCAGCTCTTCCGCCAACAGAGCCACCAGTTCTTCCTCTCTGCTTCCATTGCGCAGCTGATGGTAGTAACTCGTAATTTGGTTCAAGGGAGCGACAACCACCAGTGCCAAAAATGTGCTCAGTATGAACCTTCTCATCTTGTCAAGTCGTAACGAGCTCAGATCAGGATCGACTTGTTCAGCGTGAGTTTTGCTCGACACTGTATCAAACCTGGGGTTACCAAATTGACCTTTCAAGGTGCTTCCAAGGTTATTCTGCCAAGGATACGTGCCTCTACTTCCGAGACAATAAGTGGGTGCTCGGTATATACTTATTGCGGCTCTTCTAGGTGGGACTGTAATTTTTGCGTAGGCCTATATTGGAACAGCTTCAGCCTTTCTAGTGTGTACAATGATTGCATGTCCTCTTGATTATATAATATGGACGCGGCTAACGTTTCGGTGGAGCAAGACTACTTACGTGTAATGGACGTTCGTGCTTCTACATTCGCGATTGCTTCTAATTTCGCAAATTATACTTTGATCCGATCAAGATGTGATGTTTACTCACAGTCTGTAATGTGGTGTGTATACAGACGTAATTTTCTCCCTATATTTCGCAATGTACTAGCTCCATAATGGCATTATGTAGCAATCCAAATGTCTTTAGATATGAGCAGTTTGAGCTGCGTCACTGTTTGACTGGTGCATTTGAATTACTTGGGGTTAGGAGCGGTTACATTATTATTTTATGCAATATCGGATTTAATGTGAAACCGGACGCCGTATCCTCACTGATCATAAATAAATTGATCGTAGCGCCATAAATGAAATATTCATCATGCAACTAGTGAATACTATTGTGATCTCATAATGAACAGGTCATATCGGTCATCAATGTCAACAATGACACTAGCATTTAGAAGCCTGTTACGTCCCTCTCTTTCGCTTGGATATATTTCGCACTGTTTTGTTGACCTCCCAACGTGACACCGAAATTCCTTGGAAAACAAATATATGAAACTATAGTCCATGCGTGAGTCTCTGTAAACACTGCGGTTTGTTTGTTGAGCAGTTCAGGACTCGATGCGCAAGTACAGTGTATGGGTGTACTGTACATTACTGTGGAGATAAGACTGGCCGTTTCCTAAGGTTTCCTAATCCACCCACACTAACTTCTGGATTCTCGATTGCACTCAATTATTTTAATGCCCTGCTGCGTTATCGGGAATACTGCATTTCTTATTACTATTTATATCGAAGGTTCTCTGATAACGTCTTGCAACAACTCAGGGTAATGAGCAAGTAATGGTTCAGGCCATATTAGCCCAGGCATTTTAGGTTTTGACCCGGTAAAAAATAATGTAAATCTGAAAATTGCAGGAAATGTTCTGTTAAGTGTGCTGAACAACATACTAAAAGTCCTAAGAGCAGCTAAGCTCCTATGCCGGCCTATCCCTTCCACCATAATGGGTGTGATCTTTTTCATCTCTAATATATCCTCAGCGTCTACTTTCCCTTCCAATATTATTTTTCGTCTTGGTGTAAATTGCATATCTGCTGCAATGATACACAATGAATGGTATGCTATAGCTTTCTCTATAGCGAATACTTTGATAAGTCGGGCTACTGTTAAGGGAAATTGTGTGCAAAATAATTCACTCTTTTTTGGTCACCTCCCGAATTCGCTTGAGACCTTTTCCTTTCACTCAGAAAACGGCACCCCTCCAACATCCTTGGCACAAACTAAACATTTCGAGAAGTCTGTCTCCTCCAAAGTTGTCTGAAATGACTCTTCCACTCTGTCCCTATATATGTAAGTGACAGAGATCATAGCATATCTAAGAGATCACGCTAATACACGCATTGAATCAATAGTCACCAAAAACAAGAAACCTTGTAGCTTACATGTCTCTGGTATCCTTGGGGAGCACTTACGTATTGACTTTTTATTACGCATCACTAATGTCTTTCACTGTGTGCTGTAGTGAGTGTAACATGACTGCTGCATGTCGCACACTGGAGCCGCGTCACAATACATCTTATTTCCACAGCGTAGTTGCTGAGATAATTAGTTTCAAATGCAAGGTATAAAAATTTTATACCTTGCATTTGAAACTAATTATCTCAGCAACTACTCTGTGGAATACCTGCCGGGATATTAAATATCCCGGCAGGTATTATGAGGTATTACCATGCAATTTAATTTTAAGTTGCGATCCCATTAGGTGTAGCAGGCAATGGCCTAAGGCCCTAAGCAATGTAAGTGTCGTAATCTGTATCCGAGGCATAAAAGATAAGCTAAAATTGACTTTTTATTTTATACTAATTATCTCAGTAGGCTAGCTTCGCAGATCCACGATTACCTGCACTTAAAATGATCGCCTAGAACCCCTCTAGCATTCCCCAAAGAGAAGAAACGCTAAGTTTCCGCACCTTGTATAGGCCTACACACCTTTGTATACGCACCTTGTATAGGCCTACACACCTTTGTATACGCACCTTGTATAGGCCTACACACCTTTGTATACGCACCTTGTAAAGGCCTACACAGGTAGAAAAGATACACAGGTACACGATGCTTGGCGCGCTAGTAATTACTGGACTTGTCTGATGGTTACAATCCCTTGACTAGGGATTTGTCATCATGAAGTAAATTATTGCTAGTAGTCAACGTGTTCTGTGACAGCCTTATGTGTGTGTTATAAACAAGCCCTTTCAATTTCGTAAAAAATACTTGCAATTTCAAATCTTCTAATTCTGATGACGTCATAGGGCCTTGGGTCAACCATGGCTGATCTGAGCGACCCAGAAAACCCCTAAAACCGTACTTCGTTTGAGGTATTTATAGGGTAAAACCATTTGGGTAAAACACGCCAAACCGTTGTAATTTTGGGAAATGGCGTAATCTTGGACACCATCTTGTTTTGGGGGCACAAGGACCCAAAATGCAGAGTGCTAACAGCGATTTTCGGAGTCAGCGTGGTCGAATTAGGCTAAAAAGGCGTGCTTCTGAAAGATGGCGGCGCAGATGATGTGGCCGGAGAAGGCGACAAAGGTCCTTCTTACACAAGTCATTTGCGTCGCAGGGCACCTCGGCTTTTTTTAACTTCTCCAGGATGTCTTCCAACCAATGCCGGGGAAACACTTCGCTTTCAGATTGGCACACGTTGTGAAGAGTGACACATGCAGCTATTACAGTTGGTGTAAAGGTGGTCCCCACATCGCAACGCTTCAAAATGATCCTCCACCAGGCCTTCATTCTTCCAAAACTCTGCTCGATGGGCATCCTTGTGCTGCTCAATTTTTTATTGAAATTTTTTTGGCCCTGTGTTAAATGACCATTATCAGGAAATGGCTTCATCAGCCATGTTTTAAGAGGATAAGCCGGATCACCCAGTAGAAGGTAGGGGACTTGTACACCACAAATGCTGAGTGTATCCTGCGGGGCAGCAACACCTTCTCTGCCAGTTGGAACAGGGAAGAATTTGAAAGGATTCTAGCATCGTGGACGCTCCCAGGCCAGCCAATTACAACATCCATGAAATTGCAATGGCAGTCTACCACAGCCTGCATGACATAACTATAGAAGTTTTTTCTGTTGTAGTAGTCCACATGGTCTTCCTTTGGTGCGAGGATGGGGATGTGGGTTCCGTCTATGTACCCAATCACTTGAGGAAAGCCTTTCCTCTTCTCGAACACACTAGCAATTGCTGGCAGTTGTGTCCATTCAGGGAACTTGACGTATGATGGCATCATGACATCTACAATTGCAGTGCACATGATAGAACTGATTGTTAGGCATAGTAAGTAATGAAATAAATTACTGAATGAGACATTTGCTTTTATTCCTAGTTTATCCCTAGCCATCACTTGAGTGTCATCATATAAGCTGCAATGGCGTCACGGATGGAACTTGGGTGTCTGGCGGGTTGTGAGGTGTCAGCATCAAATGGAACTTTAGCGGCTTGCATTTCTTCCAGGACTTCTTCCAACCAGTGGGCGGGGAAAACTTCGCTGTTTAGCTGGCACAGGTTGTGAAGGGTTACACAGGCGGCAACAACTATCGGCACGAAGCTGACTTGCACGTCACACCGTTTCAGAAGAATCAGCCACCTGGCCTTCAGTCTTCCAAACGCCTGCTCCACTGCCATCCTGGTGCTGCTCAAGGTCTTGTTGAAATTCTTATGAGCCTGAGTGAGACGGCCATTGTCTGCGTAAGGCTTGATGAGCCACGTCTTGAGTGGGTAGGCCGTGTCTCCCAAAATGATGTATGGCACTGGCACTCCACCTATGTCTCGAAGCACCTTTGGGAACAACTCACTTCTCTCAGCCTTCTGATGCAACGATGAATTATTAACAAACACTCTGGCATCGTGTACACTGCCAGGCCACCCAATCGCGACATCCACGAAGTTTGAGTGGCAGTCAGTGCCTGCATCACCAGGCTGTAAAAGTTTTTCCTGTTATAATAGTCAGCATGGCACACTTGGGGGGCCGCAATAGGTATATGGGTTCCATCGACGCAGCCAATGACTTGTGGGAAGCCTCGCCTTGCCTCGAACACAGCCGATATTGCTGAAAGCTGGCATTCCTCTGGGAAGCGGACGTAAGTGGGCATCAGGATGTCCACGATGGCCCTGCAGACATCCCTGAAGACCAGGTTCCCAGTTGCTGGACTCACACCTAAAAGATGCCCGATCGTCCGCTCCTCAGTTGTCGTTGCCAACCTCCACAGGCATACCGCCAGCCGCCTCTCGCAATCAATCGCTTTCCTGAACCTCGTGTCCTGTTTTTGGATCCGTGGCCGTAACATTTTCACCAACACCTTTGAAGGCAATATTGGGATTAACTTCACTTTCATAAAATCTCATGACATGGCGGTGGTTTCTGCAGGATTTCACTTACCATGAAGGTATCTCGGCTCATGCGGAAGTTATGGATCCAGTCTTGGGGTGACCATGTTTCTAAGACAATAAAGTCCCAAAAGTGGGAACTTCTGGGAGTCATCCAAATTGTCTGTCCGCGACGCAGTGGGCCCCAGAAATGACTGTGGATGTTAACAGCATCAGGAACATGGCTCTCAACCTGTTCTGCCGCACACGAAACCTCCTGAGTCGGGCAAGGTGATCTTTGTGGATCGCATTGCGCCGGTTCGCAGATGCAATGGAGGGGCTACTTTCTTCCGTTCGTCTGCGGATTATTGAGCTAAGAAAATACACAACCGCAGGATCGGCCATCTTGGCTGTCACCTGCCGACACTTTTATCTGCTGCTAAGAGATGGCGGGTCCAGCACGGGGCGCGTCGTAATGTAACTGGGCTTTGGGTCGAGCACGTCTGACGTATTTGAGACACTAAGGATACACCAACAATGGCCGAAGAAAATAACCTGACGTGGATGCAGCGCTTTGCAGTGTCTATAGTGAACCAAGGTAAGGGGACGTTCCTAAACATATGGCATGCATCATGGATGGAAACAGAAGATATGCAAGAGCGAGAAATTTGCCTCTCATTGAGGAACATAACGATGGGTGAGGAGTTAATAACTATAAACTGGCCCATTTACTTCTACGCAATCGACCATTGGAGAGTTTAATCAAATCACTGTCTGATTCAAGTCATGAAGTGATTGAACAGCAACAATAGTGATTGTGGTTTTCGTGCTCAGACATTAACACTAGATCCTAATCGTGATGTTTCTTGCAGCTACAAGAAAATGCTTGAGGTTCAGGAGTGGTCTAGAGCAATGGGAATATATGCAATAACTGCGTATGCATTCAGCATAGAGAACTTCAAGAGGACAAAGGAAGAGGTTCGATCAGCTGATGAATTTGTTCGAGAAAGCGTTTCAAGACATCCTGGATGATATGTGAGTCTCAACAATCAAATATTATTATCTGATTAATTTGCATTATTTACCGATTACCTATGCAAAGTCAATCAATGTGCCCAATTACCCTTTGTTAGTCACTGATTTTACATATTGTACGTACTGTATATACCACAAGATAAAATAACTTCAAAATTTCAGCTATATGTGGATCAAGCGAGACACTCAAATACGTGTGATTGGTCGATTGGAACTCTTTCCCAAAAGGCTGCAAATCCAGGCTGGACAGATCGTGGAGAAACTGTCAGGCTGCAAAAAACACGTCTTTACTTTGGCATGTCCTTACACCCCCAGTGAAAATATCCTTGTTTTTTTCATGGATATCCATGATATTTTTCATGGATCTCATGGATATCCATGAAATTTCCATGGATCGTATAAATCTTCTGGATAATCCTTAACATTTTTATGGACCCAATGGATCCTTTACGTAATAAAAACGTGGATGACATGGATATCCATGAAAATTTCTGTGGATCGTATGAATCTTATGGATATCCATAACATTTTCATGGACCCAATGGATCCTTGACATGTACATCCATAATAAAAACGTGGATCATATGGATATATCCAGGTAACAATATAATGCTGCTGCAATTGAAATAACAATACATCCGCATTGACTGCGAGCAGAAGGAATATATTTATTCATCATGGCCCTTACCAAAATTTAACATAGCCGCGAGCTTGCCGCTAGGTCGCCAGAAGCTGGCGAGCTCGCCTCAGGATAGCCGCCACGTCGCGGGACCTCGCGGCTGTCAAATATTCTCCTGACCTCGTCATGACGAGCTAGCCGCTACTTGGCGCCGAGCAAGTCATTCCGCGATCTCAAGTCTCTTTTTCTGACCTCGTCATGACGAGCTAGCCGCTACTTGGCGCCGAGCAAGTCATTCCGCGAGGTCAAGTCTCAATTTCTGACCTCGTCATGACGAGCTAGCCGCTACTTGGCGGCGAGCAAGTCATTCCGCGATCTCAAGTCTCTCTTTCTGACCTCGTCATGACGAGCTAGCCGCTACTTGGCGCCGAGCAAGTCATTCCGCGAGGTCAAGTCTCAATTTCTGACCTCGTCATGACGAGCTA
>JYFJ02006297.1:0-18474 GCA_000934665.2 Catajapyx aquilonaris | reverse complement strand
GGGGGGGGGGGGTCGCAGGATACTTGGCTATTATAAAAGTGGGTCGCGACTCGAAATAGGTTGGGAACCACTGCTCTACGCTGTACTATTTTTTATATAGTTGTATCTCATGAGACCAGTGTCAATGTTATGGGGTGGAATACCACCATATTTCCATTTTCTATTTTCCATTTTTTTTTTCTTCGAACTCTGGTGCAGGGAATCGAGGACATTGCTGCCGTCAGATGTGACAGGACCGTAACTCAATATGCACTTCCCTTGAGGCGAGAAAAGAAAGCAAGTGTTACCGAAAGCATCCAAGAGGTGGCGTTGGGGGAAGGGGGGAAAAGGAACGGCACCCCAACTCCACCTCTTGGATGCTTTTGGTACCACTGCTTTTTTTCTCGCCGCAAGGGGAAGTGTACATTGAGTTGCGGTCTTCTCATATCTGACGCCAGATTGGGTAAGGATAGGGATTTTTGGGGAGGGAACATGAGTGCAAGTGCAATGTCTGAGAGGAGGGTCTCTGACCCTCCTGACGCAGGTGAAAGGGAACTCTCAGGCGGGGATCAAACCTGGGACCTTTCACTCAGCAAGTCGAGATGTTACCATCTCGGCCATCGCACCTCCCCCTACGCTGTAGTATTCTACATTATTGAACTGTTGTGAACGATCAGTATATAAATTATTTATACTGATCGTTCACAACAGTTCAATAACAAAACAAATACGAATGGCCAGCTGCACAACATAAAATAAATAACAATACAGTAATAATAATTACATTATACCAGCCGACTTCAGGTAATTATAATTACTGTATTGTTATTTATTTTATGTAATGCAGCTGGTCATTCGTATTTGTTTTGTCTGCGACATTACTAGTGCATATTGTGCAACGAGACCAAAAATATCTGCTATATATACTGCTAGATGCATAACTCGCTATTCCTTTCCATGCAAGCAAAGTGAAGCCAAATCCCGCCCAAAGTATAGATGACGTCATCGCTACTTTGGGCGGGGCAGCAGAAGCGGCCTTAGTGGCGGCCCCTGTGCAGATGGGCCGGACAGCAGTGGGACGTTTCCAGGGGCGCTGGGCATCCCTTGAAGATGCCCAACTATAGATCGGCCACTATATGAACGCAACCGAGTGGCCAATTTTAATACAGGGAGGAATACAGTTTGTAATAAGATTCCAGTAATAAAAGTGGCCACTCGGTTGTGTTCGTATAGTGACCGATCTATACGTACAGGCCACCACGGCAGATCGATCCAAGTCCAGGCACAAACTCCATGCAAAAACTGGCTTCACTTTTTTCTTGGAAGTTATGCATCTAGCAGTATACCCTATATAGCAGATATATTTGAACGAGACTCATATTGCACGTTCTGGAAATAATAAGGTCTTGACATTAAAATAATTCATTATTATTTTGTTTCTGGGAAAGGGTGACAGGACAGTCAAAATTCAATGGTCTGTGTTCAGCGGAGGGAGGAGGAGGGAACAACTCTGAAGTACAACGTTGTGTGTCATTCAGCACATGTATATTGTATCGGTGTAGAAATGATGTGTTATGATGGAACTGCCCCTCCGGGCATGTAAAAACTACATCTGCACTCTTGTGATTCAAAACTATTTGCATACTTTTTCAGGTTTGAAATGGGCCCTTGTCATATTTGGGCATTTATTTATGGCCTATGAATCGGTTATAAGGTGCCCATTTATGCTACTTCTAAATGGAAATGTTGGTTTGTTCATTGGAAGGAGGAGTTCCCACTCAGAAGGGCCTTATCGCCATAGTTATCATGACCAAGCAACGAGGGACCAGGAAAGGGATATCAGATTGCATACGCGACATCTTATAAGGGGTCGTGCAAATACCACGTGACCGATTTTAGGCCACTTTTTGACCCCCCCAGTGACCGGCCGTGGTATCCATTGGAACCCCCTCTCCCCTTTTTAACGTGGTTTTGTTAAATGTCAATGTTATCAGAAAAAACTCGATCGAAAATGATAGCTTCTCAACTAAACTGTTTACGCACGTAAAAACATGCCTCCCCATGTTTTCGGGGTAGCTGATTTCGAATTTTAGGTTATTTTGAACTCATGTGCGTCTGTAAAAGCTCCCATATGTGGACATTCACCGTGTTCAGAGATACGACGTGAACTGTCGCTACCCCCCCCCCCTCCTCCCCGTGACCAACCGTGGTATACCAGCAGACCTCCCCCCTCCCCCCAAACGGTCACGTGGTATTTGCACGACCCCTAAGGTGAAGAGAGATAATTATATGAGGGAACATAAAAGAAGCCCAAGCAAAGCTACGCGAATATGGAGAAAACCCATCGACACTCTTTCCACATGAGAAATTCATGCACCCGATCTGGGGATCGAACTCTGGACCTCAGAGGGGGAAAGGTTCTGGCCATAACCACTACTGCACAGTACGTCTTCTGAATTATACAAGGTCAGGTGTTTCACACTTTCACGAGGTAGTCCTCCTAAAGACTCGGGTATATTTTTCTTCCCACTCTACCTAGAAGCATGATGTTTCGTTTAAATTTTACCTTAGTTCATGGGGATGTAGCTCCATTCGCAATATACGCTGTAATAGGGGAGGTGTGGTGGCCGAGATGGTAACGTCTCTGCTTGCTGAGTGAAAGGCCCCAGGTTCGATCCCCGCTTGGGGAACTTCCTTTCACCTGCGTCGGGAGGGTCTCTGACCTGCACCAAGGAGGTGTCTGGCAACCTAGCCTCCTGGGGGACTGCACATGGCCCAAAGTGCAAGACAATGCACCTGCACCTGTGTCCCCTCCCCAAAAATTCCCGTCCTTACCCACGTTCCTTAATTCCCTGCACATGAGTGAAGAAAAATGAAAAAGGTGGGAAAATGGTGGTGTACCACCCCCTATAACGACTTATAGTTGTATCACGGGGTTAAATAAATAAATAAATAAACTTCTATAAAGGAGGCCATCTGCCACTGTATTGGTCCAAAACACTGTATTGGTCAAAACTGTCAGTGTAGCAATCCGGACTATTGATGAGGATAATAATTATGCTGCGGAAGACCTGCGATAATAAGGATATTCGCGTCGCGTCGCGTTCGAATGTGTATGGAGATCGGTAAAGGTCAATTTCAGCATGTATTGCGCATGGTGAATCCATTCCCATGAACTAAGGTAAGTTTTAAACCAAACTTCATGGTTCTAGGTAGAGTTGGAAGAAAAATAGTCGATTCTTTGGAGGGTCTACCTAGTGAAACACCCTGTACAAACGCATACAGTGCTTCGAACTGGATACGCCACCGCTTGCGCGCAAGATTCTGCCTCCTCCTGGAAGCATTCCAAAACAGAGCCCAGCCTCTCTGGAAGCTAGCATGATCCATTATTTTTAATGCCGCACCAATTAAAATCCCAAACTAGGCGACCTTTTATGCATTGATTCTGGGTTGTTGTTGTTTTTTTAAAATAAGAAGTCCATCTTTTTTGGGAACATTTTGCCCTTACTCCACCACATATCGTCGCAGAATTTTCAGTCATTCTACAGTATTTTAAAAACACGCCACTCAGGCATATAGGTTCAGTTTTCTTCACTATTATACTACCTGAACATATACCTAATAAACATATCGAGAGAGGTCTACAGAAGAAAGTAGGCTATCAGTCTTTTTAGCGTAACGTTACTAAGCTAACCTCCCCCGACAACTTTCTCCGTCACGTCAACCTCTCCTCCATACACACACTCCCCGCCTTCCATTCCAAGTACTTCATGCGGTGTGCCCTTCACGAACACTATGGTTTCCAAAACCCACCCTGGGGAAGGCGACTAGCAAAGCTGGGCGTAGATGGCAGCACTGAGCCATGAGACGTAGTCGCCGTGAGTTGCCTAAGGCCGATTGTAACCCCTTTGGTACAGGGTCCCACAGGTCCATGAGTGCCTCCCCCACCTAGACAGGGTATTGTCTCTCCGCCATATTGGAGCTAGATTGCATTGGATCTGCATGCAGTGAAAAAATGCCCTTGAATTTTTTTTGAACGCTTGCCAATTTCCTATCCTGCAGCATGCAATCTAGCTCCAATATGGCCGCCCCATAAGGACTACGTGGAGACAATACCCTGGTTAGGGTGGGGGAGGCAACCATGTAGGGGACCCTGGGGCTAGCAAGATTCCTTCTTCTGCCGCTTCGGAAAAATGTCGCTGGCGGTTGCCTCGATATATGGCCAGCACACCTGGTAGGGTACCTGCTTTGGTAGGGTCAAACTCTGCCACGAGGTGGCAGTAATAATAATATAATATCATACCCCGTTATCAGCCGGCGGCTCTTTAGGGGGGAGTTTTGTTTTGACTGGAACTCTTTCTTTGCACTTTTACTTCGCTTTCGGGGATAGGATAGGGACGAAATGAAGCGGCTGTGGCCTATTATTTTAGGAAACAACCCCGGCACTTACCTGGAGGGACCGTGGGAAACCACAGAAAACCACAGTTAGGGTTGCCGGCCCCGGGGATCGAACCCAGGACCTCCCGATTAGCAGTCGGATACCATATCCCCTCCGCCACCACTGCTTCGGTCACGAGGTGGCAGTAGTTTTGGCCTATCTCATAACATGGCGTGCAGAGGCATTTGTTTTGGCCTTTTAATCCTTCATAACACAACCTAGAGACATGGAATCTTCGCGCACAGAACGACAACGTTTCACAAAATTGTCTAGTTTACCCAGATATTTTTTAAGTGTCTAGGTTTTTATTTGACGCCGATATGAAAACTGGACTGATTTCCGAGCAGCCCAACATATTTCCATTCAGAACCTAGAAGGTCAGGTTGCGACGTGAAATCAGGCGTGAAATGGAAGGGTCAGAGTAGGGGGAAAGGACCTGTTTTCTTTGAGACCCCTTGTATCCTTTACAACCCCCTCCCCCTTCCCTGCCTGCCAGTGAGTTTCACCCCTTTTTCCTGGTATTCTTGCGAATAACCACCTGGGGGAACTCATAAAACGACCTTTGGACTTGCACTTTGCACCTCTCCTCACAGTTCCCCTGCCAGTGGACCTGGGCGCTTCGTCAATAATAAAAAAATCCAATATGTATACTAAAGTGGGATTTTGACAACAGGCAGTGACAACCGTTATTGCTGCAAATCTCTGTCATGCCATGTAAACGTCAGAAATCCAAAGTTTGTCTGCTGCAGGATAAGCTACATTCGATTGGTGCGGTGATTTACTAATTTCAAAGTTGCATTTTTAGTGTTTGAAATGCATGACTCGATGGACAATTGGAACCTTTTCTGACAAATTAGGCCGGGGCGAATGCGGTGAAAGAATACCAGTCTATTCTTTCCCCATCCCACCTCATCCCCTACCCAGCCATCCCTCCGGGCCTCCCTTTCCCCGCCCATGACCCTTTTCCACCACCATACCCTGACTGGACCATGTCGGATTTTGCTGAAAAAAATCACACAAGTGCACAACTATGCCATAAAAAAGCTAATATTATGTTTCAGCCATATTGTGCTATACCGTTGCGTTGGGAGGGGTTCTCCCGAAATTTTGGAAGGGTTTCACTCCCTTCCAAAATTTCGGGCGAATTTTTGGAGCACCAAAATTGGACACATGACCGATGGAATGCCACACACATTATGGTTACATTTGTGAGAAAAACTTATTACAAGTTTCATTCTCCTCGTCTTTCTCTTTCTTTTGATCATGATGTTGTATGGGTTTTGACCACTTGGAACCACTAACTGGAAAAAATGCGCAAAAAAAAGAGTTCATTTTCAGCCCCTTCCAAATTTTTGGGAGCGCCGCCTCCCTCCACACGGTTTTGCGCAATAATTTGACTGAAACTTGATATTTCGGGTTACGCCTGAAGTTTGTACTAACGTGATTTTTTCCTACCAAAATCCTGCAGGCCCAGAAACATTTCGGCTCACTTGAGTTGGAACGAATGATCCCAACATTCGGGATGCGGGATTGTAGGTCGCAAATTTAATGAGGGTGTCCCAAAACCGGCCCTTATCCCCCCTCGCTGACCCCATCCCCTGCAACCACATACCTTTTTGGGTGTGGAAAGGGGCAATTTGTCGAGTTTATCCAAAAATTCATATCGGCGTCAAATAAAAAACCAAGACACTTAAAAAATATCTGGGTAAACTCGACAATTTTGTGAAACGTTGTCATTCTGTGCGCGAAGATTCCATGTCTCTAGGTTGTGTTATAAAGGAGAAAAAGGCCTAAACAAATGCCTCTGCACACCATGTTATAAGATAGGCCAAAACTACTGCCACCTCGTGGCAGAGTTTGACCCTACCAAAGGGATTACAATCGCCCTTAACAACCTTTCTGTTGATCTGCCGCTGGCGGCCTGGACTCCGGGCAGACCGGCCCCTTAATTTTTCTGGGGGCGAAGAGAGCCCTGCTCTTCCATTCGCCGCGGGTCTGGAGCGTATCGGTACGGGAACAGCCGCCCGCCGAATTTGTTTGTGGTGGCAAAGCTCGCTGCTTGTCAGCGCCTAAAGCCCTAAACTGTCTCGGGCAGTAATGGATGTGCGGCAGATGTCCTGGTAGTCCTGAGTTCATTTCATAAGGAGTTATAAAATGAACTCATGACTATCAGGAGGCGTAACCGAAGCAGTAGTGGTGTAGTGGATATGGTGTCCGACTGCTAATCGGGAGGTCCTGGGTTCGAGTCCCGGAGGCCGGTGGTCCTGACCTTGGTTTTCGGTGGTTTTCCAAGGTCACTCCAGGGAAATCCCGGGATCGTACCGTTAAATAAGCCACAGCAGCTTCCTTCCTTTCCCTGGAGGAGGCGCGGTGTCGGTGGGAAGCTTCCGGCCGCGCCTAGGGGGTGTCTAAGCTTGGCTCCCTGAGGGACTGCACACGGCCCCCACCACAGGACAATGCACTGCACCTTTGTTCCTCCCTCCCTATCCCTTCCCTGTCCCTGCACCGGTGAGATTGTAAAATTAGAAAAATGGAGATCTCCTCCCCCTGCATTGACCAATTGGTCTCAAGGGGGATCCCAAATAAATAAATAAATAAATAAATAAATAAATAAATAAATAAATAAATAAATAAATAAATAAATAAATAAATAAATATCAGGAGGCGTAATTGGAAATTGGTGATCCCCTAAATTACTGCAGCCGTACGCCCGGCATTGTGCAGTGATGCGAGAGCAACAGCACAACGTGAACCCATGTCTCATGGCTCGGTGGTGCTCCTAGCGGAGAAAAGTTGCAGTCGCCTTCCCCGTGATACAAAAACGTCTCCAGACAGCCACCATATAAACCTCGCCTGCGCGCCATCGTGCGGGAGAGTCGGGAAGCGCAGTGCATGCGCCGTTCCGTTCATCGCCGATCCGATCACTCCATAGGATAACTGCTACTCCGTAGCAGCTACTGCGATTCCGCTATCCGCTATCCTGCTATCATATACGGTTGTAGTCACATCCGTACGTAGGGCTGTATACGCAACGAGTGAAGGTTAGGTTAGGTTGGGTTGGGTTAGTACATCGTACCCCTACCCCCTGCCCACATCAAGCAGTGAAAATTAATATTCCAGCACTGAAAATATCAACACGCTCGCCCCCTGCACGTCATTAGTCATTTAACAGCGGCCTGACCTCTGCACAGTATAAGAAGCCCCATCGGAAGGAGCCATCCCAGCGATGGATGCTGTAGTGTATTGGTCTGCGCGCTGGCCTATAGATCAGAAGGCTGCAGGTTCACGTCCCAGTGAGGCTTCTTTCCCCCCCNCCCCCCCCTCTTTTTTCCGTCGTCCTTTCTTCTGTGTCTTTTTTTTCACTCCGTTCCTCCTTATTTTTATCAAGGAATTTATTTAGTACCGTACAGTACCCTGCAGGAAGTATTGTCAGTCACGCGTCATTTTATGGCGAAAATGCAATGATACCGAGTCGCAGAGTAGCGCAATAGCTGTAGCGGCTGCTGAGTAGCAGCTACACAGCTCTGACTCCCCTCTCTTCTGAGCTTCCCGGCTCTCCCGCACGATGGCGCGCAGGCGAGGTCATGGTGGCTGTCTGGTGACGTTTGTCATGATACGAAGTCGGCATGATGTACCCCATATTACGAGTGGCCCACCTGCTGCAGCCCGACGGCCATTTGCGGAAGCTTGAAGTAGAGTGCTTCAAGACGCAAGCGCTCCCGCTCCTGGAAGTTGTCCGGCAGTACCAATCTCTGGTTGCGTAGAAAGTCCAGGACGTAGCGGAATAGGACGCCGTCTCTGTCTAAAAAGAAGCGTCCCTTCGAGTCCCGGAGTAGCGACGTCGAAGGCGCTGTTGCCGCCTCTCCCTCTTCTTTTTTCTGGCCGGCTCCGCCGAAGAGCTCCGCCAGAAGTGACTCGGGCTCCCTGGTCAGGGTGCTGAGAGACGTCGTGTAGAAGACGCCTCCAACGTTCAGCTCCACCACTGAAGGGAACGACGACTCGCAACCGTTGCTGTCCGCCGAAGACATGATGGTGACGACAACCTCTTTCACCTCTACAGGAATGGTTGCCTGGTTGTCTGGACGATTGAGGGAGCTACGGCGGTTGTAGGCTTAACTGCACCGGACGGGATTATCCGGCTGCCAAGAACCATCGAACGACGTGGTCTCATTCAAGCCAACAAATTTTATGCAAATGGACAAGTTCATGTTTCTGCTTAGAGATCATATGATGCGGGGGGCCTCCCACGGGAACAAAATTTCCAAAATCCAGCCCAAACACGACATTTGATATACAGTACATAATAATTATGGAACCATTACATTATAAAACATTACAGAAATTCCTAGAATGGATACCGACATACGCTTTTGAAGAAATGAAACATCTCTGCTGGAAGCTTAGCAGTCGCCTCGTTTCGTGCATATTTAATGGCTTGTGGTCCAACATGGCTTAGGCGACGGTATAGTATGACTTTCTCTGGAGTTGGACCAGTGAGCACTACTACAAAAAAAAGCCTCTCCGCTATCGAGAATCAATCTCGTGGAAGCGGATCCCACTTCTGACTACCGGATTTACAGTCATGCTGCAACTATGCACACAGTTTCCGAACAAAACGGAATATCTAACTGGGTAAGGTTATGACTACGCAGCCACTTCATGTATAAAGAACAGAACCTATCCATTTGGCAAGTGTCAAATAATACATAAGGTATCGGGACCAAATAAGACCAGGCCCACCAGTATACCCACTTTTTGGTATCTCACCTACTCTGCCATCATTATTTTCGAAAAACGTCATATTTGCACATAGCGGTAAAGTAAAGTTTCTAGGCAATCCACCCACCTTCTCGCTACTATACTCGTATGTGTAGAAACGACGTTTATCGCAATTATGGCAGTATACTAGCAACTTTTGGCAATATATGACTCAAGTGACATGGTTACCTAGAGTAATAATCATTAACCCCCATTGTTGTGTATAATTTTGGTCCCGCCTGGTGTAGATAATTTTAGGTGAGTTTTGAACCCACGTTCAACCATCAGAAATTTAAGAAAAACATCATGTATACAATGTACAGTCCCCTGCGTTAATGGCCATGCACAGACACCGCCATCTGGCGGGAACGAGCGGAAGTAGATGAAGTTGGTTGCGTCCAAAATACTTGGGACAGCTCAAGGCTTCTCACGAGTCCGCTCAAGGCTGCTCAAGACATCGCGGTGGATTAACAGGCATTCACGTGGTACGTGTAATAACTGGTTCACAACCTCAATACATTGACAGGAATCGCAATGGCCTTATAATATTCATCCCACAGATACATCTGTGATCCGCTGTGATCCATCTTTGTAGCAAGCGTTTGAATCAACCGCGATATCTTGAGCTGTCCAAGTATTTTGGACGCAGTCCACCGGCGCCTAATTCCGCTCGTTCTTGGACAGGTGGCGATGTCTGTGCATGGCCATTAATGCAGGGTACTGTACATGGCTATGCGCATGGCCACGTAGATTAGTTTAGGTAGGTAGTACTCAAAAAGCTGTAAGTTTTGGCATCTAAATATTAATTAGGGAATAATCCCTAATCCCCTAATTAGCCCAATCTCTCAATGTCCATTTTTCCTGATGTTATTGACTTGGGTTGAATTGACTAGTGATTTATGATGTCAATGTGGACTAGTGGTGTGCCCTAGTGATCGGGAATATTCGCACATCTGCTCATTAACACCTACTCAGGCATTAACAGCTACGAATTAGCCCATATGCTAAGGATCCTACGAATCACCAACTAATTTTCTGTGTTAAATGAAGCACAAGTAATCAGGTGGAAAAAAAAGATCCTTTTACTTTGGAATAATTTATTACTTCAGGTCTGTTTGCATCACTGAAGGTAGGCTGTTGACCAAGGATTTATTCTCGTTATCGTTATCAACAATAAACATAACAATACAAGGATCTGCTGCAACTGGTCTTCAGAGTGTGATATCATTATTTTTTATGCGAATATTGTCACAACTCAATGTAGAATGAACTTGTAAACTAAGAAAATTCAGGGTAGTTATTTATGTTTGTATTACAGTATCAGGCCAGTACATTCAGTGGAGAAGTGTTTGAAGATAGTAATGTGAACACAAAAAATGTGAACATGCGAGAACCAATTGCATAACGAAATGAAGACATCCAATGCAAAACAATCCGAGTCACATTTTGGCCACAGTTTATTTAGACATAGTTTAATATCGTCATTATGGGCTTCTTTCAGTGATCGAGTCAGTTTTCTGATGGAGAAATATGATAATATCCCCCTAAAGAAATTTTGATGGGGAAAAATTGTCTCATAAGCGGCAATTCAATATTCAAGCTTAAATCTCTTACATGTCAAAATCAGTCACAAGTGACTCTGATCGTTCTCCATTGCAGGTTTCCAAACGTAACGGCTTTTATTATAGTGTAGACTCCAGTCCCACAGGAGGGCAATTGAAATTTCATAATTTTTGCAAAAATTATGAAATTTCAATTGCCCTCCTGTGGGACTGGAGTCTACACTATAATAAAAGCCGTTACCTTTAAAATTATTTTCCTGCATGGGTGAAGGGTCAGGTTTCAACTTCAAAAATCGTGAAGTAGGCCTAATCATGTAAACTTGACTAATAAGTGTAGCAAAAGTTTAGTTCCTTAATGTGGCCTTAACTGGTCCCTGTACCTTAAAATACCACAATATTTTGGAAAGTATCACCCATCTTTATAGCATTTACGAGAGCAAGATTCATTCGTGAAGAAATGTGGTCGCACACAGCAATCCTTGCAAAAGAGATGCTGCATGTGAAGACCTGAAATGCATAACAATCAGAGTCACGTTTTGGTTGAAACCAAGTTAGGTCTTGCGTAATGTAGCCATGGCACCTGCTGTCGCGTAGTCAGTTCAGCTTTGTGATAAAGTGAATACAGTCCCCAAAGAAAGAGTCGGAAGAAAAATTATCCCGCAAGGGATAATGCGATCTTCAACTTTCAAACACTGATATTACGAAATCAATCAAATATGTCATTCTGCATTTCAAGTCTTTATAATATGGTGATAATAATACGCACCGAAGAGTTGTACTCACGCGTGAGCTGGACCTCCATCAAGGGCACACCGATGCACTTCCTCTCTCCTCCTCTCTCCTCCACCACCACCACCACCTCCTCCTCCTCCTCCTCCACCACCCCCCCCTTCTCCTCTCCGAAGGGATGGATGCTCCCCCGACGCCCAATCTCACAACCACACCTCTTCTGACCCCACCACCTTCCACTGAGATCGTCACTATGATCTATCCGTGCCTGGCCTATCTCTCTGAGTGAGTCTCTGTGAGTTTGTCTGGCGAGTCACAGGCAGAGCTCCATACGCGTCCATCGATCCGCTCCTCTCGGATTCGGCCGTCGACAAAGCCCGCCTGCGCCGACCGATCATGGAACTATACCTAAGCCTCCTACTCTCCCTATGCTTCCCTCCCCTTCTCATCCGAACACGGTCCAGCCATACATACTGTACACTTACCCTTAATGGGAGGCCTTCTACCAAGCACCACAGTAATTTTTACATACTCTCTTACTATCAGGGTGATAACAAGGTAGTAGTTCCTACCTTGCTACTGATGTGAGAGCGGTTCTTGACTTTGGTCATGACTCACATCACCTTGAATCCGAGACCAACTCATTATTTGTTATCCAGCATTATACACAGGGCTGTCCGAAGGCCTCATTTTAAGATATGGAGTATGGCGGTTATATTGACAAGAAAATGTGATGACATTTGAAGCAGTCACGTGTGCCCTTGTGGACTATCGCCTTTTTGACCCACTAACTAACTTTGACGTCAGTTTGGGGGGAGAAACCACACCCCTCCTTCCGAGATTTTGAGAGAAGCATTTCCCCTCGTTTGAGAAGACTCACCGCTGCCCGGGCTTCTGCCGAGCGCAGAAGACTCGTCTCGAGCTCCTGTTGGGAGCAGTATAGTCTTGATCTGGGCTCCACTGAGCCAGATCTGCAGAAGCTTCGCAGTTGAAGCAAGTTATTTTCCGCATGTTGCGAGCTTAAGGCGAAATAACTTAAGTCTCACGTTAAGCCTTGCGGTTGCGAGTGCCATTTCTAGTAACCTTGTAAGTAGGATTATCTACGCTTGAGAGCCCATTTCTCGTAAACTTAGTGCTGTTGGATTTGCGGTTGCGAGTGGCCCATTTCCTCGCAACTCTAATATGTAGATCTGCACTACGGCTACGAGCGCCCCATTTCCTCGTAACCAGAAACATTGAGTTGTGCTGATACGTCCCAAGACTGTGGCGGTGCCCCATTTCCGGACAGTCAAGTAAGGGAACTTGTGAACTCGACGCCATTGGACTCTTGTGCTAAGAGTGCCTTAATGTGAGAGAGGCGGAGTGGTGCTGCGGTAACGTATGCGTCCACGGATGTTAAAGGGACACTCCACTCAAAATACAAGTTGGGCTTTAAAAATCGGGCTAAAAATCCTGATTCCGAGGGTATAAGCAGTTTTTCTGAGAGACGAACGGTAAGGCCAGGACGAGAGGTCAGATTCGTAAAATATTAGTCTCCCGCGCAGTGAGTGATGGGAAGAAAATCCCTCCAGCGGCCAGACGGGGAACCACGCGGACGGACGGGACCAGCCCACGGACACTACCCATATCTTCTGGGCTTATCACCTGCCGAGGGGTTTTGCAGCGGGTGCTCACCTGAGACCGCCACAAGACATTTCCCAGAGCATTTATGTGGCGACCTGAACTTTATAGGTACGAAAGGGGAGGGCTACATTGGGGGGGGGCAACATGTAGCCCTCCCCTTTCCTACCTATAAAGTTCAGCTGGAGAGGCGAAGTGGCGCTGCGGTAACGTATGCGCCCGCGGATGTTAAGGTCCCGGGTTCGATCCCAACCCGGGGTTCCCCCCTTCATCTCGCGCAGAGTAAGACCGTCTCTGGCTTCGTTTCGGGTGGCGATCCTTCCACATATATGCCACCCGGGGGAGTTCACAAAACGGCACATCAACGTCTGTGCACATGCACTTTGCACATCCCCTCCCAGTTTCCCTGCCCGTGGGTCCGGGCGTATTCAAAAATAGACAACAGCCCTTTCCCTCCAAACAGGTCATCACGGGGTACTTCAAAAAAATAAAAAATAAAATAAAACCTATAAAGTTCAGCCTTAGTCCGGTAGGGTCGCCACATAAATCCTCTGGGAAATGTCTCGTGGCGGTCTCGGTGAGCACCCGCTGCAAAACCCCTCGACAGGGGGTGGGTGGGGAGTGACCTAACCTGAGTCTTCTACAACCATGGACGGGACTGTTCCGGGACCGAATGTCATGAAAAAAAGAGAGTGAGCGACCTGATACGGAGGCTAACGAGGCAGTCAGAAGCCCCAACGCATCACTTAGTTCGGACAGGGGAAAAGCACGTTAACCTGTTGAGGGCCAGGTTTTCTTTTCGGTGGTGTTTTTGGTCCCTCTTCTGGATTGTGGAGAGGGGGCGTGGCCTCTTCCCATGCGTTTTTGGTCAGTATCCAGAAAATTTGAGAGGGGGGAATTGGGGGTGAAAGGGGCGGAGCTCTCCACAAAACCTCTCCAAGGAGCGAAGGTGGGAGAGGTTGGAGAGAGGGGGAAGGAGGAGAGGGAGGAAGGATTAAGCGGGGACCGGGGAGAGTGGCCACGGGAAAGACCGGAAAGACTGAGCTCCCGAACCCGATCGACAATGGCGTCCTACGCATTCCAGTACTGCGCTATTTGCCTGAAGCGGAACACCAGTGCCGCCCCCAGAGTGCAAGTAGTGAAGAAGGCGCAAGTAGTTCAATGGAAGGCGTAGCCGATGAGCTAAGTAAGTGCACATGAGTAAATTTATAGGCAACCTTTAACCACGTGGCCTGTTATTCGCAGGTGATTGTGAGGAGACGGACGTGGCAGGGACACCGACAAGGCAGTCGGCAGGCACAGGTAGGCTTTATTTAATTCATTGTATTTTATTGGGGGTCGAGTCAGTCGAGACGTCGTCACGAAAATTCCCATTACATGCCACCCTGGTTTTGAAACCAGCAAGACCAGCAAACACCAGCATGCTGGTACCAGCAAAACAGTGCCAATTCCCAGCAGACCAGCATACCAGCATACTGGAACCAGCATACCAGCATTGCTGGTTTCAAAACCAGGGCACTTGGCATTATGCTGTTGCCTGAATGCTTGTAGTGAGAGTGTTAAAAATTGACAGTACAAGTTGCTGCCTTTCTTTCCAGTTTGGGATCGCTCTGCCACACTGGCTTTGCTGGAGTCAAGAAAGGAGATGGGTAAAAAGTGGGAAAACCCGCTGTACAAAAAAAAAGAACCTGTGGCAGCTCACCACCACGACAGTCAATGCCACGGCAGGAAGGGAATTCTCAGTAAATCAAGTCATGGGCAGATGGAAGACCCTCCAAAGTGCATTTAAGCGTACAAGAGATCACAACTCCACAAGTGGTAATGGGCGCAAGGATTTTGAATATGAGGACGAGATGGAGGAGTTAATGGGGGATAGGCCCAACGTGGGGCCACTTGCAATCCAAGACACAATCCTTGGAGCTGGAGGTAAGCTTGCTCCTTGCCTTATTGGCCAAGGTTAAAGTTACAGTATCTGCTACAACTGATGCATTCCTCTCCACAGGGAGCCAAGCTAGCAGCAGCAACAGCGAAAGAATTACCAGTGCCAGCCCAAGCGACTCATCAGGTATGACTCACAGTCAGTCGTCTTCTTAAAGAGACAATGCCCTCCTTTGACAGGTTCATTTATAAATATGGGGCATAACCTGTATTCCAAGACAGGGATCTTTTTATATGTAATAAAAAGGTAACCTCAGCGCAAGAAGTCATGACATTACCTTCAAAAGGCATGAGATACCAGCATGCGCAGGCATGCAGTTAAGTGACATGCTGTAAGGCCATAATTTAGCCACAATTTCAGTATTAATTTAAATCCCAGCAAAATCTCATCATATTCTGTTTACACACTGAATAGGCAGTGTCTAAGGCCTATCCTCTTAACTGAAATAACAGTGTGCTGCGCCATCATTTCAGACCTTGATCGACCAGTCAAGAAGCAAAAGAAATTCAAAGGCAGTGCAGCGGAAAGGGTCAAGGAAGATATCATCGCCATACAGAGAGAAGCGCTGCAGCAGGGGCAAAAGCAGCACGACGAGAATATGGCATTGCTGACAAAAACACATGAAGATAATTCTAACTTAATGGCGCAGCTCTTGGGTGTACTGAATAAAATAGCTGATAAGTAGAAAACATGGTATCTATTGGGAATTTTCAGATTGACCATTACGACAAAATCATATTTGGCGACACTGGAGATTCCAGGGCTTAACTAACCAGAATTTAGTTCGGCCTACTTACTGACAAGGAAATGAGGTAGGGAATAAATGTAAAATGAAAATGTGGACACTGCAGCTAGGTTATGTAGATAACCGTAGTCTTTCAAGCAAAGTTGGGGCCTGCATTGGTGTTTGATTAGAACAGGCCAGCAGATGGGCACACGTTATCACCCTCCTGGACCCGAATCCACTGGCAGGTGTGGCAGGATCTCCATGGTTCTGTCGATAATGTGTGCCAATCTGCCGAATGCATGGGCCCTGTATTTGTAGCAACAAAATAAAGTGTAGATCAATTTTTGCACGGCCCTCGTAGATGCCCTCTTGAAAATGCCAGGTTTTGCAGCTGTATGCGAAGGTAGTCAATGAATAACCTGGCAGGCTCCACCTGCTGCAATAGGATAATTGAATAGGCAACTTACAGGACTGTGAACTAACAAATTTTATTGGTGTATTGATGGCAGATAACCGAAGATACTTACAAAAATTGACCAAGACATTGGTCACATATCTGCAGACCTCAACTTAAAATGAAACACACGTAGAACTAAGATGTAAAAACAAATGGTCTTTAGGAAGGGTGGTATTTTAACCTCACCGAGCACTCCAGAGTGCCTGGGTTAAATTGTTTCTCACCAGTACTGCCATGTTTCGGTCACCATGAGGGACAGTCAGCACGTCGTCTCCATTGCCATCATTCCCTACTTCATCTTCCCCCTCCAGCAGATCTTCAATGTCATCCTCATGGCACAAGCATATGTTATGGAGAATACAAGCTGCAAAGACAGTGTCCACTAGCCCCTTCATTGATCTGATGTCCAAAAACTTCAGCCTCCGGAACCTCCCTTTCAACAGGGCAAATGCTCGCTCGATACTGCTGCGGGCCTTTGACAGAGTTTTATTGAAGAGCTTCTGAGAAGCTGAGAGATGGCCGTTGTCCCTGTGTGCGGTCATGAGCCAAGGCATCAATGAATACGCTTGGTCTCCTATAATAAACAAATTAGGCTGGCAGAGTTCATGACCATGCCTCCACAGCCCTGACTGCTTTAACACCCGGGCGTCATGAACTGACCCAGGCCACCCTACATTGCAATCTAACAAAAACAAATTGTTGTCACAAACTGCCTGTAAGACAATGGAGTGAAACTTCTTTCTGTTGATGTAGTTCTCGGCATACTGCACCGGGGCCTGGATTGGTATATGTGTCCCATCGATGGCCCCCACCACTCCAGTAATTTGCCACTTCTTCTTGAATTCCTCCGAAATGGATCTCCTCTTATTTTCATCTGGCCATGAAATGAACTTCTTCAGAAGAGTTCCTATCACTAGTTCGCGGATTCTCCGAAGGCACACAAAGACTGTTGATTTGGTGACCCCAAATTGCTGCCCAATTGATCTGTACGAGTCTGGTGTGGCTAAAACCCAAATGAAGATGAGGAGTGCCTTGAAGGCGCCTATTGCTTGACCTTCTTCGTCTTCGTCCCGAAGCCCTCCAGCACTTTCCAGGTATGAGTAAATCGCTTCAAACGAACTCCTGCTCATCCTGAAATGGCTTCTAAAGTCGTCCATGGAGTACTGCAGCACAGTCTCTTCGGCATATCCCAAGTTATAGGGATGATTCTCCTGGAGAAACCTGGAAGCATTCGATTTTTGGCTATAACGCAAAGCTGTTGTAAGCCAACGAGTGATGCCAAGTCATAATTAGACAAAAATCCGCCAAAATTTGTACTTTGGAGTTCTTGGCTAGGTTTGGCTGGTATTCACATGCCACTGTCCGGTGGAATACCAGTCGAGATTTATTTAAGCTCCACTTACATGACTGGCACCAAGGTCAGTGGGTTCAGTGTGGACGGCACCGCCAGGGCTCTTGACATGAATTGTTCTTGCAGCTGGATGTTCCTCCTCCATGTCCACAGAAACATCGACACTATTGTAGTTATAATCGGATTACGATGTGGTGGACCATTGGCGCCGCCGGCTTCCATCCTTGCCAGCTGCTTGCCAGACGCGAGATGACACGCGGGTTGCTACATGCGCCTCGCTCCCTTCAACTGTTCTCTCCCCAGTCCTCTCTACAGCCGGTTTTTGGGTTGCGGAGTGGAGAGGGGTGATTTGGGGGATTTCCGGAAGCCCCGCCCTCTTCCTACCTCTCCTCTCCACAATCCAGAAGAGGGACCAAAAACACCACGGCCGCTTGAAGAGTTGCTATTAGTATGGCTGATTCACTAGCCGCTGAGCCGGTTTTTTGACGTCACCTCCCACCACCCTCTTCTCTTCTCAGAACTGTGACGTACCCACGGCACATACCTCAGGGCTCCCTCCTTTTTCTTATGGAAAAGTTGAATTTTCAAACTTTAATTACAAATTCCTGGATGCGGTGAAAAATATGCAGATTTTTTTCCAGATTCCTCGACACACTGTCATTGACATATAAAATCCAATCCAACGACATGCACGAGGAAATATCTATTTTAAATGCGAGAAATGCGCCCAGATAACTCATCATTAGCATGTCGAGTCAAAGTATAGCAGGCCCATGATGGCCAGAAATTTGATGAGTGGCCCGGTCACTATCTGCGAGCCAATTTACGAAGGTTCAAAAATTCGCAAACGGCTCGGAAAAGGCAGGGTTGCCAATTTTATGCAAGATACATGAACAATAATTCCACGCAGAGGT
>JYFJ02006296.1:0-22092 GCA_000934665.2 Catajapyx aquilonaris | reverse complement strand
CTAACCTTTCCAATGGAGCAACAGATCGTTTTTGTTTCACTCTTCCACTTCTTTGCCTGACAATGGTGGCTATACCTCTGACATAGATCCAATTGCAACAACACCGACAGAAGAATTATTGTCAATGTCTCCTGAGTAGTGGAAAGCGGCATGTAGGAGGTGGGTTGATGAAAATGGAGCTAATCTCCGACTGATGGCCGCGTTTCCCATAGAGTGGAGACATGCTTGGTGTTCTTCCTCGGTGCCTTGGTCCCTCATCCTTAGCCGAACTCTGCGTGTATCCAATGCGCTTCTGCCAATGCTACTATGTTTTTTAGGCCCATCTTAAAGTTGGTGGGGTGTTGAGAATGTGGAGGTCCAATCGTTACAAAGTGAAAAAACAAACAAATGCAAAAAAAGTTGGAAAACTACATGACACAGTACCTACGTAGACCACATTATGCCACACCTTATACTCGTAATACCATTACACACATTATACCACACCTTATACCTTTATACCACACCTTAAACACGTTAAACCACATCCCATAACGACTTTTGATTATACATTGAGAATGTGGAGGTCCAAATTTTACAAAGGGGGAAAAAACAAATAAAAGCAAAACGATTGAAAACTACATGACGCAGAATGTAACACAGTTCGGAAGAAGAGAATTCTGACAAAAAGCACATGACACAGTACGTAGAGGAAAAGGTATGGCAGGAAAAGTACGCCATGAAAATTCCGACAGGCTGCCTGAGCAAACAATAAACCACAACCGCTATTCTTACATGCAGCGCATTTGTACCACCAGCTCGAACCCTGGGCCTGCCCCGAGACCGTAGCTCGACCGTGCCACCGTGTCTAGGATAAACATGGAATGAGATACCATAGGATAGCAAGATATGGAACTCTTTGAATATTATGAACAAAACGTGATCATCACCCAATTACACCAGTAGTGTCGTAACCTAGGCAACTAAATTGGAACAATAAAGTATGCAACCAATGTGAGTGCAAAAA
The DNA here is from genome assembly GCA_000934665.2 of Catajapyx aquilonaris. Taxonomy (NCBI): domain Eukaryota; kingdom Metazoa; phylum Arthropoda; class Diplura; order Dicellurata; family Japygidae; genus Catajapyx; species Catajapyx aquilonaris. The sequence continues at coordinate 21,086 of JYFJ02006296.1, read as the reverse complement.
CACTGACCAAAGTACAGCCACCTCGTAGAAATGTAATGACACTGATGCTGACACAGATGTGCTGGAGGATGTGGCGGGGGGGGGGGNGAGAGAGAGAGAGAGAGAGAGAGAGAGAGAGAGAGAGAGAGGCCGTTCCCTTGGAAACGGAACAGGGGTTTGTGCGTTTGTTGATACCAATATGCGCATTATTAGAACAGGATGCCAACTTCCCGAAGTTCTTTTCGCTTCCTGTGGCCAGGGATGACATCGGAGGTAAATTCCAATGTGCTTATGTAATTCCCGGTAAAAAACTACCCCTAGTGATACCCCTGGGGCATATGTTGGGGCCTTCGTACGGATTTGCATAGCGAACAAAAGACAGAGAGACATAGGTCTTGAAATATATATTAGATATAAAAAAACAAGAAATAAATATAATAAATACAATAAGATACCAAATATAATAACAATTAAATTACTTGTAATACAATGAAACCTGTCGAGTTGGACACCTTAATAAGTTGGCCGCCTCCCTATATGTTGGACATTATTTTTGGAACCGTCAAAAAGCCTATACCTTGTAATGTTGCTAAGTTGAACATCTGCCTATCTTATTGGAAGTTGGACACTTTTCCTCCTCTTAAGTTGGACAAGTGCAGTACAATTTTAATATTTATTACTTTACATGTCTTCTCCTTTCCTCTCTCTAAAACTTGAGCCATGCTGAGCTCTGCATACTACATAATTTATTTTGTGAAGCATGTCTTCATGTCTTCAAGTGACATTGCCAACTGTACATGTCATCCTGAAAACGGAGGATGCGAATATGGTGGCAATACAGATGAGTGCTGAAGCAGGTGTTGATCTGGCCAATACTCCTGAACAAATATTGTGGTGTGACCAATTGCCTATAGTGGAATCAGAAGCTTGAATGCTAATCTACACTGGAGGAAAAAAAAGAGCACGTAAATCCTATGCTCATTTGCCACTCCATTTCTGTGGGTAAACACGATAACATCTGCAATCACATGTTAAATTTATGCCGGCCCCCTGTAATTCATTATTCAGCTGGAAACGGAAAATTGCAAGCGGGGCAGGCCTTCCAGTTAATTAATGCCGAATGCCAAGTGCGTGACGAGGAATTTCAAATTGCCTTTTTTTCAGGCAGAAACACGGAGCTGAAAAATTTTAAGTCACATAATATTTAAGTTGGCATTATTTCTAGCTAATTGTTATCCTTAGTTCACTCCCTTTAGTTCATTCTAGTTACACCTGTATTTCAACCGAAACTTGATGTAAATCCTGCACACATGCGGCAGCGTACAGGTCTATCCCCATCAATTTTGCAGTATTGTTGCAGTGTTACTTGCAGGTGTAAATCTGGGGCAATCCGATGTAATTGCATTTGCCACTCATTATGAAGTAATGGATTGAATCCATATTAAGCCTGACTATTTATGTGTTGCCAGTGCCAAATTCGCAGCTAACGCTCCTGGGCCCTAGTTGTTTGTGAAATATTTAGAGCAAATAAAAAGCATCGCAGCCCACTCTCGCTCGATGCAAAAAAAAATAATTACAAATGGGTTGGGAATTGGCACGAAATATTCATAAATATTACACTGCATGAAATTGTGTTAAGTTCATCGAACCTTTTAAAATCGATTTTTTTTCCACTCCGCTCCTAATATACAGTTAGCCCCACTTAATACTACACGAGTGCATGTATTGTAATGTGTGTGGTTCACCACTCTGATTGTCCCTGAATCAGTGTTGTTCATTGTTAATCAGACATATCATCTCCCCCTTTTAAAACCGCTTTTATGCCCGGATAAAATACTTTGACAAAATTCTGGTCCCTGAGGTTACATTTGTGACACCTTCTGACACTTCTACGTCAAATCAATAGCTCATATTGGCTTTTCAATCGGGACGGTGAGAGGAAAAGAAACTACAGAACTACAGTTTTCTTTATCTTCTTAGCAACGAAGGCACATTTTTAAAAAAGCTAAATTAAGCCCTTTCTTCGAATCCTTTTTTTTTTACCTTTCGAGACGGTTCTTTGTGTCGTTTGAAACCGCTCAGCTTGGCTAAATTCGGAGCGAAGTTGCCCAGCCTAATCTAATTACATGTATCTAGAACCTTCCACATTTCTCAGAATATTTTTTTCTCCTCCTGCCCATTTGCTTTCTGCAATGAAAAAAAAGGCTGCTACTGAAATCGCAAATCTTCTTACCTTTTTTTTGCCATATGCAACGTAATTGAAAACCTGCATATTCCTCGAACATGCTATATTGCATTGGTGACATTTAAAATAAAATTCCAATAAGTGTTATATGAATTATGTGTTACTTTTCCTTGAAATAGCAAAATTTTTGCACCTGATTGAAAAATCGTGTCAGTTATCGGGCGAATGTGGTGCAAAAGTGGGTTAGGTCTAGTGCCTGTAGCGAATCATCAGTGGATGCTTCCCAAAACAGCGACACTCAATCGAGCCAAACCTCTTTGATCACAGACTGGCCGGCCGAATCGAGTCCGAATTACCTGAAAAGCAGAGAGCGAGAGGTAAAATATTGACGTTTTGACTGAAAGAGAGAATTGGGGGGAAACATGATTCGTGGCAGCTGCATGTCAATCGATACTTGTAGGTATGTGTATATAGGGGAGAGAGTTATATAGGACGTAGTATTTTACCTTCATTTGGTATTGGGGGGGTTCATATGACAGCCTGAGGGAGGAATAAAACAACCCCAAAAAGCATCAGGTTGATTCCCTGGTGCTATGAAAAATATTTACCTCCTCGGTGTGGGTTTAGCTTCGACTTTTTCTTGTTGACCCCGCATTGTAGTGGTCTGTACAAACATGGATCTGTGCGGTCGAAGCGGGTTAACCGCCCCCAAGCTCTATCCTATGTGTACCTATATCCCTTGTGTATTTTGTCAGCAGTTTTGAAAGCAGGTTGAGTTTCAAGATGCGGCCGGGTTCTAAAACCATATTACGTGATCCAAAATGGGAGAGGAAATTAACTCACGTAGGGACCGGATATTGGACCTAATTGTTGTTGAATTCGGGAGGGAAATTTTATGGATTTGAGATTAGAGATTTTTTCTGATACAATTCGGGCACTTTACTATGCTCCAATATAATTTACTTATGCTGTATGTTCAAACAAAATTGAAATCCAAATTAACATGTTTTTTTGTACAATGCATACTGTATGCCAGACATAACAATGCTCCCCAATAATGATATTCGAGCCACAGTTGTCGGTTTCTTTGCTGCCAAGTTCTGATGTACGTGACACTCGGAACATTCGTCTTCTGAAGTGTGAACCGTCCGGAGGCATCCACGTCCTGTCTGGTGGCCAATTGAATTCCGACCCTTCCGATGCTACTCCTTTTTTTCCTCTCCAAAAAAGACCGCGGGTCACCTTTGATTTCTCAAGAAACAGGAGGCCTGGCTCAGATTCTTGAGGATATCTTGAAGGAGCAAATGTTATTTCTTATACCAAAATTCCTTTGGCATGGAAATTCAGATTGGGTTTCAAAAGGTGTTGGAAAAGGGAAACGGTTTTTTTTTTGCCTTTTTGGTACAGGTTGTACAGTACGGTATATAAAGTGAGGATTTTCTAGGAGGACTGGCTTCCTGGCTCCCGCAGTCTCTGAGCCTGATTGTTACACCACCCGGTGAGATGATAAGCGTAGCTGGTTCGTTGGATCGCCAGGATGATGAGATGTTCTTCTCAAAAAGACTTGCGTAGCATTCTGCTTCTTGAGACAATGACGAACTTCGTTAGTGGTATTTTTGTCCTGATTATTTTTTGGGACCCGAATAGACATGAACTACTGTTCCATCATGATCATTAAGGTGAAATTTTGTACATTTCGTGTCTGAGCTCTATCTTATATCACATGATGAGAATGTGTATACCTGAAAAGAGAGGAAAAAAATAATAAATAAAGAGATGTGTAGAGCACGGAAATGTTTTTGTCGGCACTTGATCTCTCCCTCTCGTTGGATGGAGTTTCTCAAGAGAACTTTCCAGGTCGATGCCAACGGGCAACGTCATTTTCTCTTCACATCACAGGTGAAATTAGACCTGCAAAAAATCCTATGCCGCCATATTTATCTTCAGACACAAAATTATTGCGGTATTTTGTGGACTCGCATTTGCCAGAGAGTACAGAAATCGGTGTGTAGAATAATTTTGATTTTAAATTCATGTATCAGATAATGTTTTGTGCATATCAAATACTTGGCACAATGAATTGATGAAGTTCTCTCCTACGATTCGTAAGAATACATAAAGAGGAAGTGCAATGGCAAGAGGCAAAATTCCTGCTAATTGATATATTCTCCTGGCTTAATTCTTCGACACATTATCCGAAGTTTACTGATGCTTCAACTCCGAGTTTAAGCTCATATCAGACCCCATCATTTAATATCCTCTACATATAGCAGCGGGGATGTTCAAACAACATCCTGCGGGCCTCATGCGGCTCTTGAATTGCTCCTTATTTCGTCCAGATAGTTTGGTTCTGTTATGCCCAGATTTCTACAACCTTCTAACGAGCCGTCAAGTCCTGACAACAGATTAGCACGAAGTTTACGTGATATTGACTGCATATTTTAAAATACGACGAATTTTAATATTATAAACGGTAACGTCAGTGCCCTTCAATGTTTGCATCAACAGCACTAATTTTTAACCGAAATTTTGCCGAAATTCTGCAACCACGCGATAGTGCATGTGCTAAAGTCATTCCCTTTTAAATTATTTTGTCCCATTGATTGACCTCACCATCTCGTTTCCATCTCCTCAACAAAGTTCTTGCAGAAGCACAAACACCTAAGGCGTCATACTCCCCTGAAATTCCATTGATTGATTGAATTTTGTTAATTGAACTTTGTAAGAGTGGATTTCAGTTCCCTCCCTTTTGCAAAGGCATTGTTTATGCAGACGGAGGCAGCCAGAGCTAGTGTATCGATCCGCCATCTTTCCCTGGCGTGCATTGTTCCGTGCGTAGAGGTGTAGGCAGGCAGGCATCATGGAGAAGGAAAGGGGCACTGAAATTGCCAATAAACTTTATTTTCCCCAGGAGCCATTTCGCATTTCCAAAGGGTGCACTTCGTTTTATGTCATTGCCAGACAGACATTTGCAGGTGCGTACATTTTGTTGGCCAGAGGTCTAAGTATAGTTATCGAGGTGCGTTTTTGGTTCTGATCGCGTGATGCGATTTCTAAGTCGTTATCACCAACTTCATTGTGTGGGAAAAAAGGATTAGGGCAAGGGCTGTGATTGGGGTTAATAAGAGGTGGTTCATGTAGTGAACTTTGTAGACCTGTGTGTTCAAACGTGATCGAGGCGAAAGTGATAGTGTGAGAAGGGGTGTTGCGTGGATGAATAACAATAATGGGTATGAGTGCAATGAAGGATTTGTTTGTCGTACAGTGCACACTAGTGTTCGTGCAAATATTCAAGAAGGAACATACTGTAACACTTGCCCTCATAATTGTTGAAAATAGGACCACTGTACATGAAATGCGTTCGCTGGATCTATCTGCATAATTATTACCAAGATAATGTCAATAGGCTAATAATATAATAGTTGCAATAATAATTAATGTAAGAGGCCTGACTTTTTTGAGCACTGTAACACCTGTAATATTGGCCTAACCTTATAGACTTTTTATAGCAGTCTCATTTTTTACAATTTACAAAACTTAAAAACCTGTTCCAACTTAATGGTATAGCAAAGAGAATATATAAAGTATTGATTTGTTAGGACGAAGAAAAAATATTGTTGCCTTTCTTTTTATTCATGATCGTTTCTTCACTTCTGATGTAGTGATATTATCATATCGACCCAAATAGGATGCAGACAAAAAAAATGTTCGTAGCGTAAACCCTTCTTAGAAAATTACGAGTTGAAACTTCAATACGTACTATTGCATTAATGACCACTATATTTGTTTTATATAAATCCATACGAATTATACGCGTACATAAACTACCGTATGTTTTAAAAATATGTGCTACGTGTGTTTGTGAACGCAGTAATTACAGGTTTTCAAGTTTTAAAATACAACGAGACCTCAAATATCTGTTTCAATTCAACTGAATATTGCACGCGAAATTAGAATTAACTGCATGTTCCGATCATAATTATGGCAGCATTAATAACTTCTAAAATATCGAGAAACCGCGAAAAATAATGGTAACACGTCTGAAAATGTTTGAACAATTTGCGGCACAGAGAACTAGGTCAACGCCAGTCAATCAAGTAATAAATATTAGCTTTGCATTAGCAATTAGCAGCCATGTAAAATTTAATTCACTACACATGCTGCAGTAAATGCCACAAAGCTAATGGTTTCAGAGCCTCGATGTGAACATTTGTACCGCTGGGAATTGTCAAAATCCAGACAAAGTGTGTTAGATCTCTACCGCATGAAACTGACCAGTGTTTTTTTAAAGTTCACTGTAATGATTTAGAGACAAACTGGATGACTTCTTGGGCATCATTGGATGATTTGCGTAAGAGTGTCATTGCCTCGTTATCTAGAAAATTGCCTTCAAACCTAACTTTATGAAACACCCTGCAATATACCGGTATGTGTTCCTCCCACATTATTGTGATATAGCATCAGCATTATGCAAAGCTGGTTCGTTGCGTTGCATCGTGCCAGGATGATGTGGAACGGTACCTTTAAAAAGTCACAGCACAGTTTTCCGTACGCTGTTGAACACAATAGCATTCCACCCTCTTTAGTAAAACCTAATTACCTCAGTAACAAAACCACATGATATACCCTTACATAAAATGATTCCCTGATCCTTACCCGAATACTATACCCTGTGATGTAGGAGGAAACACCTCTTGGCATTCCCCCCTCCATTTCATTACCAAGACTCCCTTAATGAATTACCCCGCCGAGTGTCGAGCAGTGTGTTTCACTTATCACGTTTCTAAAGAGATTGAAAACAAGACCAACCCTCCGATGTCATTACGCATGGGTTCAGCCTCTTCCTAACTCCTCTGATGGATAATTAGGATTCCGGAGGCAGACATCCGACTGAGTTTGGGAACGTGGTCTGGGAGCCCTCTTATGCGTATATACTTCGGACAGTTCGCCCACAAGGAGATTCCAGTCCTTTCTGCACTTCGTTTTATTTATAGAGAGCCTTTTCCCCCCTGTCCTCCACAGTTGAAAGACCCGAGGCTTCCAGTTCGATAATTGAGGGACGAGGAAGCCTTGCTGAGTTACATTTTCTTTCTAGTCTACAGTAACTTTTTGGTAGAACTGATTGAGCTCGGTGTGTTCTCGGGAGACTTTCGGCTGATTTCTGTACGTTTGCATGTAGAGGATGGACTCTTCTTGTACTGTACACTATGGGGCTCAAATTCTTTTGGCCACTTTATCCTGGTCTTAAAGCAACCCTTCACACACCACACTGCCTCACCGTGGGGCATGTGCGAAGGGTTGCTTCAAGACCAGGATAAAGTGGCCAAAATAATTTGAGCCCAATGAGACTTGTTCATGTACGGAAAGAAATCATTGGATTAAAATATTAAAGATATTATATATTTTCTCATAGATTGACATGGTCCCCCCCCCCCCCCGAAACTGGCAATCTCATTCGCCCTCGCCCTTTTCTCAGCCCCTATTTTTATCCAGAGAAAAATGTCGCCTTTTCGTCGTCCTCAGCACGCGACATCACCAGAGCAGCTCAAAACCTTCAACTCATTTCCCTCGACGGCTAGTCTTTAATCACACTTGGAACCACACTTTAATCCTGGGGCCGTCCTATTTGTTAGCCCGGCAAATCAATGGCAAGCAGCTTTGGCGTTGGGCGCCACTTTGTCGTGCCCACGATGTATATGCAAGTCTGGTTATGTAAAATGCAGGAGCTGGGAGAAGAAATCCGGACCCCATGAAGATTCAATGACTGTCGTTTGTCGGATGAGAGAACTCCGGGCTTTATCCGGGTCTAGTGAAAATGGGGCTCGTAAATCAAAGATGGCCAAGCATGGTGGGGATTAATATTTAACGCTTTAGGCGTTTAAAACGCGGCGGAAATAAACGTCAGGGTTATCCACACCTACTTTGATAATATTATCAATTATAGGAGAAATATCAGATTTCAAATTGTACTTATTTCGAACCAACGAATTGTTTGTTTTACATTTATCGTTTTCTCCAATAAATTCTTTATACACTCTAAAAATTATCGAGTATTTTTACACTCAATTTTTCACTATTTCGCCTACTTGATTTGACTACAACTTTTATTGAGTGAAAATCCCTCGATCACTTGATTGAAAAGGGAGTGATAATTTCACTCAAATTGAGAGAAATGGATTTCACTCAATACCACTCTTTCCCCCTCTTCTTTCGAGTAATTTTCCACTCGATTAGAGTTAAAGTAAATCTTTCCGGAGAGAAATTCACTCAAAAAGAGCATTTTGCGAAATGGCTTTTTTTGAGTGAAATTTTTACTCGAAATAATTTTTTAGACTTGAGTTAAAACTGGCTCACTTGAGTCGACTCCCTGAAACCTTACGGTTTCTGCACTGTCTGAACATCAGCAGCCGTTTTTCTGCTTCCATTCCCCCAACGTGATTCTAATGTGACTTTTGTTACACCCCGTCTAGCTCGATTTTGTGATCCTGCAGTTGAGCTAGGAGAAGCCTCTTCCTTCCTCTTCCCATGGCACCTCCTATCGATCTCCCAACTGTTGCTTTAAGTCCCAGGTCGGAGTTTTGGAAGGGCCTCCTTCTCTCAGGAGGGGCGTTTGCAGAGAGACACAGGCCTAGGCTGGTTGGGGGGGGGGGGGTAAGGGTACTGAATAAATCAAACAAGTCGAATTTGGTTTGATGAGCTAAGTAAGGAGGGTTTGCCACATTACAGTATTATCCGGGGGTCTGATCGAGTGAGCAGGCTTTCAAATGCTGACAGATAATTTGAATTTTGAACTCCACCGTGAATTACTGTAATGATGTACAGAATATTTGCACAATGGTATGACAGAAGTCATACATTTCTAGGCCACATCTGTTAGTGTCAGTTTTAATGTTCAGTGAACTGGAAAGTTAATTATTGTGGGTGAGCCAGTCACATCTGATCTTCCTCTATGATATTCGATGTTTCAAATGCATGTGGACAGTTAATAAGTACACATGCGCTCTATATAATTGGCCGAAACGATAATTCTATTCAGCGTGTGTAATACAGTGGCATAGCTTTGTGTGCTACTTTTGCGTAATTAACAATTCGAGCAGTGCCTGCAGCCTCGATAATAGGCGTAACATTTCAGACGATGAAAATAATACTATGGGACTGGTCGGGAGATTCAATCTCCACTCCATTTTGGGGCTGGAAACGAGTGAAAACCAAAATCAGTGCGCCACACAAAAAGCCAAATGGCAGTAGATAAGCTTTATCACAAAATTGCTAGCGCATTTGATGGCATTCGAGTGAATATCGCTATGAAACCGCCAATGATGGAGGAAAAAAAAATATTGCAAACTGTACTGCACCCAATTGACATAACATGTTCTGAACAAACCAGCATTTATAATAAAAAATTAAACTTGCTTTTTATCCGATAGTGTTAAGCTTGCTAGATTTTAATACCGATCAACTTGCAAGTTGGGCCCTATTATAGCCAGTCATCTTGCCCTTTGCAAGGAAGTTTCTCTGAACTCTCTAATTGCAATTTGAAACAGGCCTACTTTGGGTTTAAGACCGCCTTTTCCACTCCTGGCTGGAAGTAAAAGTTAATTATGGCCTTGGGTTGGTTGCTCCTGAAGCCCAATTAAGGGTCCGAATGTTAGCAGAAGACATGGCCAAAGCAGCAGCACATCCACGGAATTTACAGGGCCTTGAAGTTGCAGCAATAACCGCCTCCCATTTGCAGTCCGAAGCACCTAATTGTCGCCATTGTCACCACTCCTCCTGTCCACTTTACTTCGAGCGAGAGAAACTTAATTGTCCCTGGCAGCAGCTAACAGCAAGATGCGACGTGTAGAAGCGAGGAATTATCGGGTGTTTTGATTGCATTTTGACGGAGCAAGTTTTAAATCATTTTTGCTTTAATCGCCGCAGATGAGTAATTAATTCTGCCGCACAAAATGCCCCGGCGCAAATTTTCAATTCAATTGCACCGTAATCCCCTTGCCGTTGGGGAGTAAGATTAGAATCTCCGCAAAGTAGAAAATGAATGGGGCTGGGATGCGACAGATTTTATTTTTTTTTCACGGGAGGTAAATGCTCATTAGATTCACTTAGCAATGACGTTGGTGAATGATGATTGGGAAGAGGAATGAACTGTAGCAGTGAATCAAGCTGAGTGAAAAAGAATGTAGGAAGTGGAGCTTGGTGGGATTATCCTAGGAGCATTGACTTTACATAGCGTTGGTATGTGTGTGTGTGTCATAAATTAAAATTCCAGGAGCCATCACCTCTACCCGGGAGAATATTTTGCACCGGAATGCGGATTCGGCGCAAATTAATCTTCTGGTCTGCATCTACAGTGCTGGGTAGGCTGGCAGGGTTTGTTGCCAGTGAAGCTCATTAACGGTAATGAGGCGTACAGTACATAACGAAAAGTTGTTTATCAAAGATGTTCGGAAGTTCTTTCATTACCTTCAATGGAAAGTGGGAATTAATGTGTTATAAAAATTACGAAAACGTGTAAATAAGATTCATGGGTAGCGTGTTTCAACTCTCAATCAAGTTAGCAAATAACTGTCAAGGAATATGATTTTCTTCATGCTGTGATGTTCTCTCCATTTTCGTGTGGGTTTGCTCGGGATTCCGTTTCCTCTAACTGTCCAAAACATCCTTTCCCCTTGTTGCTTGGTGATTATTATGTTATGGAGGCAAAAATAAGTGGGTTCCAAACACCAGATCTCAATGACACAACAACCAGAATGACTTTGTCTTTCTGGTTCAACATAAGTTTTGGCACACCCTGTTGCCCTACAGCTGTGCACTCAACTAATTGCATGTTACATCAAAGGAGCAGGCATAGGATACGGGATGAAATATCCCTCTTCTTCCTTCACCTATTTAATTTACCTTGGGGGTGATAGTCACCCCATAATAGTCTGTAAAAGTAATGTCTGACGCACATACTAAAAGTACCTGTCAGTCATTTGTCACTTTGGTAATGACTAATGATGCAAATGCAGCACTGGAATGTGGCCGCATGTTCATATGTATTTGACCATAATATAATAACATTGTGAAAACCAGTTAGCGAGTTAAGTGGTTGGTCCATGTGCTGTACTGTGATGCACATAGCCTCCAGTACTATTCAATAGTACAGTCATACCCCCCAGTGAGAACTGGCAATTACTCCACGCTTACTCGCGTTTAATTGTATTTACTAATGTAATATGAACTATCATTCCATTGTATATTATGCTTCTCTCTTTAATTCTTGCATGACAAAATTCGTTACTGTGGCACTTGTACTTGTATTGTCGTTCGAGAGTTCCGTATAACAAAGTTTTAGGATTTTCCTCTCTCGCCGGATTTCCGAGCCTGAAAGCCGTGAGTTTAAAACGGCAAAGCTGTACCAGGTTATACATTACAGTCTATAGATATTCACGTTTATTCATGCAAGAACAGCTTTAATATCATTCCATCCCCACAGTCGTATTTCCAATATTCTAAAATTAAGAAGTCACTTCCTCTTCACAACCTGTCAGTGTCAGTAAAAAACTGCATTTGACATGAAATTACGGTTTCTAACTGACAGTGTACTTGAAACCAATGAAAATTATGATATATGACGCTTAATAGCCTTTCCTAAAACGACGAAGAAACTATTAGAAATATTACCGGTCCTCATTATTTTATTTAAACGAAAAACATACAGAGAAGCATTTCCGGTACAGTTTGCTTGCGGCTTGATAATCTTGGCGAGCGAGAATGACGTTGACAGTTCAGATATCTGGCAAGATTTTGTATTCACGGTTCGGTTTCATCTAGCTTTGTGCTAATTGAAGTGTCTGGCTAAGACCTGCCTAATATTTTTCTTCCTGCTTAACCTTGCATTAAAGCCCAAAGGCTGTTTTGAATAGAGGCAGAGGAAAGGAAAACATAGTCTAAATCAGAGCAGCTTTAGTTAGCTTTCGCTGAAGTAATGTATGGTAATGCTATTCAAGTTTTTTAGGTAGGGAAATATGGAGTCTGGTAGTGTTGTAATGCGGAAACGAGTTGAACCCAGTTTCAAATGGTGCATTGATATTCAGCTTATGAGGTGTACTGTACATTCCTTATGGGTTCAGGTTTTGAGAAGAGTTATTGTTGCTGATGTAGATATCGACGGTTCAGCCTTGGTGAAATATTTGAGCTTCCATCGTACTTGTGTGCTACAGTTGAGGAATTTCAGACGTTGTGCAAACATCAAGTTCAAATCGCTGACCTGCACTTGCGCTATTTGCATGGAGCCTGAGAGGTAATTTCGTAATTGCAAATACCCCCCAAAAAATCATTCAATTATTAATAACATTTTCCGGCTAAGCCAATACATTACTGTCACATGTCTCTCAGGACACAGTATTGAGCGTACTTTGGAGAATTGACCCATTTTTTTCCCGGAAACCACCTTTCCTTATAGTAGGGACCAGCAAAACATCTTGTTGTCAAGTTGTGTGAAGATGCTGGTGTGATTCGACTCCAGCCAATCTCCACGTTGCCTAAGCAACACTCACAGAAGCAGGAACCGTTATCGAGAGACATTTTCATTCGAAAAAAAAGGCCACTGTTGGGTCGAAGAAGGGAGAAAAAAAAAGTGGGGCCGTCTTTTCTTGCAGGACTATCAGGAATTTCATTTGCTCTCTGAGAACTTTGATAGGCCAGAAGGCTTGTCGTCAAGAAAAGGTGGTCCTATATACCTGGCCCCTAGGCACTTCAACTGAACAAAACTGCTGATTGAAATGCTTCCATTTGACACTGATGTAGTAAGCCCTGAGGGTGCAATTTTAGAAAACTGTCTAATGATGACACCGAATAAAAATTCTCCTTTTATCCTGTCACAGGCCATGCAACCGGACGATGAAGGACGTGGACATTATCTTCTCTCACCTTCGCCAATTCAAGACACTAGAAAAAGTGCATCCGGTACTTCTACAGCAGCTGGCCTGCTGCGGATATTACGAGGACCTGGAGAAAGGCGTCACATGTAAGTCATATTTTAATACATATTGCATACATCAATCTGTATTGGTTACCTGTATTGTAGGGTGTCCACACATAACGTGTTTGAATTCTCCACTCGAGTCGTTCACACTGACAAGATTGAGTGATGAGATTCTGACAGTGTTTGCAGAACCTTTTTAAACTTTTTTGGTAGAGATACTAATAGTTGAAAAAACTACACGAGTGTCCGAGGGGAGTTTGTCATAATTTTTTTTGTTAAACCATACATGGGAAAAAATTTAAATTAAATTTTCTCTGAAAGCATTCATCCTTGTTGGAATTGCCCAACCATGCGGCTTGAGACTTTTGTAATAAAAGAAATAAGAACATAGGTGGTTAGTGGTTGGTTAATGAACCCTGAACACATGCCTGGTGGGCGTCTTCAACCTCATTGCTTCTGCGAGGCGAGGATTAGTCGGCTTCTACTTGTAAGAGGAAATAATCCCTGCGGCGTTCAATCCAGCGTTTCCTTGTACTGTGATAAAAGGATCGTTCGAATAACACGCTTGGTTTAATTCCATTTTTCGACGTACCGGTACAGTACGTATTTTCTTTAAAAAGCCGCATTTAATTTCACACAATAATTGATGGTCAGATTCCAAAATTATGCAGTAGCTGAAGTGGTTATAACGTCAGAAATTCCTTGCGAAATAATGTCCTAATTCTGAGCCTGGTATAGCAGCCAATGGGGCAAAAACAATCGGGTAATGAATGATGCTCATGCTCACCGGTTATTACATGGATACAGGTATACGCGATTAACAATATGGGGCACTGAACATTCACGGGTAAATGAAGGAGGCCATATCCTAATGGCTAATTCTAGGTTTATTTAAATTTGAGCGTATCAGCAATGCTTTGATTCATCAACCGTAGCATACGGTTAGTATTAATAAAACGGTTATACTGTACAACAGTTGACCTTTTATATAGGGCTAGGATATACTCAGAATTTGCGCAGTATGTTGAATGTGTAAGGGCAGCAGCTTACGATATTGATACAGACTGATTTGATATACCCTTGTGCTTTGTTACTAACTATATTACTTTTTAAAGCATACAACTGCTTTGAGCAGGTTTTTAGCATACCCCATACATATTACCCATCCTGTTTGCCATGACATAACAGACCTGAATGAAGACCAACCCACGTATACACATGGCTGGGAATTTCTCCATGTGCGGAATCACACATATTTGACACCCGCACACAGCCGCCTCGCTCGCAAATGAGCTTTCCCGAACACGAACCGAAATAGACAATCGGACCTGAATTTAAACATTTCCGCGGAACTCGTCCTTTTGACTTTTGACCAAAAAAATCCTTCCGCTTCTGATATACGTACAGCCCACACTTTTTTGTTTGATCAATGGCTGCAGTCTCGATAATGCTTCATCACAAAGCAGAAAAAATGAGTCCCATTCCGCCGACCTTTGTAACACCCATATTTTTTCACCTATCTGAAGTGTGCTAAACAAACCCCCGAAGCATTTTGGGGGTAATCTTGGCCCAGCAGCCACGTGCTCAATGGGATTTTATTTATCATTGTTCCCTGGCCTTGATGGTACTACAAATCATGTGCTGATTATGTGCTATGTCGTATATAGCACAAGTTGGTCTAGTTCTATATAAGCACGGGGAATTTTTAGGCGTCAGCACCGAGTCAGCACATATACGCGAGATGGGGTGCTGACCGTTTCTCCAGTCAGCACGTGGCGTGCTAGCCTAGAACACCTGTTTAGTCAGCACACCGGTCGGCACATTAAAAGTCACGTGACATATCCAAACAGCACAATGAGATCTGCGCATTTGTCGAGCGGGGAAAAACCCTCAGCCTTGCATCACTTGTGTTGGAGTGCAAGTTGGTGTAATTTCTGCTGCACAAGTGAACAGGTGATACGCGCAAGATGAGGGACCGGAGGGGAAAAGTGCGTGGGGCCTGCAAGAAATGTGATTGCGAGTATTACGAACTGCCAGCTGAGGGCCACAAGTGTGACTATTGTGCCCATATGCCACCAGAACATCGTGAAGAAGGTACAGTGAAATTATACTCATTTTTCCCCCTGCAGAACTTGCAACCCTGTCTTGCTCAAGCTCTTGCTGTATCCTTAAAAAAAATAATGTCCTGGTCCATTCCATCTGAATTCAGCTACAGGCTCTCAAGGTCAGGTAATAGATTAGTAAGGTGGCTCCTTATTAATCTATGGGTCAAGTCTATTTGTCACCACAACGAATATGATGTAGTCCTATGGATTGAAAAAAAAAAATCCGAGGTTAGTGACGAATTTAGTTTGCAACGAAATTGTCGCTGACCATGGAATTTTCGACTCGGTTCTCGCCGAAGACTGAAATTGTGCACCAGGCAGTGAAATGAAAGGCCATATCGCATATCGGTTAGCATATTAAATGGAGATATTGCTAGACATTTGAGAGTTTGAGCCACAAAACATACAAATTCACTTGCGTTGTTGGCATCCTGTATGATGTCGTACCCAGTCTTTGTACCCAGTTAAATGTTTGACAAAGATATCAGTTTCTTGCACGTATATAAATCATGCTAGATATTTGCACAAGCATTTCTTTCCTTCCACCCATTTCGTCGTTGGCATTAATTTGTTACTCACCAGCATTGTCCAATTGACAAACACATCCTTGGTTCCCTTGATAATAATTTGAACTTGATTTTTTCAGAGCTGAATCCGCCATCACTTGCACATTGCAGCAAGGAAGAGTCTCAGACGGGTTATACCGAGAGAAGTGATCAAGCATCAGGTATGGTAACTTGCTTCAGACCACTTTGGTTTCAGTATAACATCAGCACATTAGGTGCACTGCACCATAACATAAGACGCATCCTTATTGATAATTGAAAAATTAGACGATATAACGATTATGATCTGTGCCGTTATTTAACACATCACTCCAACGAACGGAAGCTTTGAAGTATAGGAAGTGTTTCAGTCACAATATTTCAGATGCTTTGTTCATGCCTTCTTGTTTAGCAGCTGTGTCATTAGCTGCCTACAAAATGCAAATTGTTTGTTTTTGTTTTGAGACGAGACATCTTCACAGGTGCAACAGCAGAGCCATCCAGCAGTATTCCTGGAGCTGGAGGAACTGCACAACACGCCAGTGCATCTACTGCGTCAAAGGTGATGTATCAAAGTAGTGGCATATGGAACCACACCTGTCCAAAATGCACTTTCCAGAGTGACAAATAGGAGAGATTTTGTCGCCATATGCAGCAGTTGCATCCGTCAAATATAAATGTCATGTTGGCAACTAATTTGTACGAAAGATTTCCAAATATAAAATGCATTTTCAACCAAGAGAAATGAGAGTATAATGGAAATTGAACAAGACACTAGTGCCACTTGTGAACCTGCCGAAATAGGCTCTGAAGAAGAGACTGAACATATTGTAGTTCTGTAATGGCGCAAACCACCTGCTTATGTCTTTGCCTGGAGGGGCACCACCAAGTAGCAAAACTGGCAATGCCATATTCTGCAGCAGACTATTTGGCCACAAATGAAACCTACGAAACATATACCGGTAATGGTAGTGGCATTGTATATATCTGTGAGTCAAATCACTATTGCATCATGTTTGTACAACAAAAGGTTATTTTATAATTACTGAGGCCCAGGACAAGTCACCTGTATTTTCTGAAATTGTTGACATTTTGGTTTGTGGAGTTGGTAACTTGTTCATATGCAAGAAGTGCGTCATTTCGCAATATCTCAAGCAGCAAAATGCATATCAGGCAGGGATGGAAAAAGTACCGCTTCCTTCCAAGAAGCGCTTCTTTTTTCCATGTGCAGGGATAGAAAAAGAACCGCTTACCGCCCAAAGAAGCGGTTCTTTTTCCATCCCTGATATCAGGTGTCTGCGACTTTGGAGCATTTATGTGTAAATGTCAATGATTTACTGTAGCCCTGGCCACTGTACAAAAAAGGGGGGCCATAATGGATTGGGAACACCATACAGTTACATAAGTGTGGAAATTTTGTCAGTGGACAAATAAAGTAATTGTCAACATACCTGTCTTTCAGGATTGGGAAACATGCATGACCCAAGAGTTTACAATGTTCCACTTCAGTCCAACTATTGATGCACTTTTGAATGATGCAGAGATAACAAGTTGCACCGAAGCCTACAAGGATGCATCATCACAGGCAAAGGACGAGATTATAGCATTCCTTGAGTAAGTATTATAGACATAGCCTCTCCAGGCTTGTTGTACCATCCGTATATATAGTGCTATATACCAAATAAGCAGTGATACAATTACAATATAATTATAGCCTGCCCTTTCCATATATTTTCAGTCAGCATAAGCTAGTGCCAAATTCACAAAACCGCAGGATAATTGCCTTGCAGTACAAGTGTGTGGGCAACATCATCAGCAAGAAGTATCCCAATTTCAAATGGGAAATGTGGCAACGTTCAGGCACTGAGCCAATATCCCCACCACAACGAAGGGTATATAGTTAAAATGAACATTAAAGACAACCTCTGCATAACATATATGGTAACATGATTGGAACAGTCATTCATCATTTATTTCATTTCAGTCTGTCTTTATGAGTCGACTGGCTCACAGAAGGAGAATGAGGCGGCTGCGTCAGCTTTGGCAAGGACCTGTAAAAAACCCACAGGTGTAACAAAAAACCTCATCTGCTGCTTATGCGCAAAATGATATGCGCTTGTGATTTATGAATATTCGGATTGCAGTATCCGACTTGATGCAAGTGGGACATGCAGCAATATTCATGCACTGGGCCAATATCCCCAGCACCAAAACGGAGGGTAAGTTAATAGTTAAAATGAACATTAAAGGCACAGCCTTTGCAGATATATTTATGGTAACCGTATCATTTATTTCATTTCAGCCTGTTTTCATGACAATGGGTCAGAGAAGGGAACGAGGCACCTGCATCATCCTGGGCAAGGACCAGTAAACCCCTTTCCCCCAATTAAAAAAGCTCACCTGTTTTTGCATATTATGTTAATCATCAATGCAGATGTTATTAATAAATATTCAGATTCCTCATGTTGATTTTCAATGTAGTATAAATTATTTGCTCATTTTTGCAGCATCGCATGAATAGTGGTGAAGACTCAGGTGTGGGGGGAGGGGGAAGGAGGGGCTGGGGTAGGTATCCTGTGCTGACTCTCATGTTAGCACAATAGCCAGCATATGATTTGCTAGTGAGATGGAGTACTAGGAGCCTGCTTTCCAGCTGCTGGAAAATATTGTTGCTCAGATGGTTTATCTTGGACCAAGGGATTACATACGTAGGTACACAACAAAGCCGAGGTTATGAGCTCCGCAGCTCCGGGGAGGTTTCTAATATTTAGGCTGCTGTAATGAGGTTTGGGAGGATGGAAATTGGGTTCTTTTTTGTGGCGGGTATATGCGTTTTCGGTCGCTATTTAAAGAGAGATTTTTTTGCAACGATTTTGCATTATTGCTGGAGCCTGCCTGTGAGCAGAATATTTTGAAAGTCGAGGGTGGCAGGAATACCGGGAATAAAGTGGAATAGGCTGAACAGGAATTCCACTTGCACGTAAATTGCAATAATTATTTTGAGCCGTAAGCATAGTTATAGCTACACCACCTGTAGCTGAATATGTCTAAAAATTAAACTTCCGGCGTGTAACAGTAGGATATTTTTAACACCCTCTGCGTCAACATAAACGCATTTAATCTTAGCAAAGTTATGTAGTCAATTTCGAAAAATGTCCACAGGACAAAATGGTTCACCAATCTCCATTTTTTAAAAGGTGTTATACACTGTACTTTGAGTATGCACGCATTATTGCTGACTCGCAAAGCGAGTTGCTGATATACGTCAGCTGGCTGATTAACTGAATGACACCTGACATCCAGCCTCCATTTAATGATATTGTACTGTAATCTTGTCAGAAATGATCGGCCGTGCTTGATTACATGTGATGCACCTTTTTTGCCGAAATAATGGTTTAACTTACAGGCTTTCCATATGAAAAAAAAAGCAGCAAAGACCTGGGGGAAATATAATGATCCGTTTTGCGAATGGGAACCTTAATCCAAGCTTTGTGTCTGCTTCAGAGGAGAAAAGATAGTACGAAGAATGGGAAACCTATAAAAGGATGAGTGACAGCGACTGTCTTATGTTCCTCTCATTTTATTCACATGTCCACATATTCCACATTTTTAATATTCTCACATGCGTGTCGCCATTTTTTGTTTTTCAGTCGTTCTAACTCGTATCCACCAACATGATTTGCCAACTTTCTTACGCACACTATACGGTCCATGACCCGAGACTTCGAGACCTACCCATACACCCATACCTTACCTGCAATAAAAACAAGGGCGTGGCTACCAGACCTGATTTATTTCCGTCGAGCTGCTCGTCGGGGGATAGTAAAGCAAATTGATGCGTAGGATTATGGGCACAGACGCATGCAAGCGCAGGAGGGGTGTATATGGATCTTCTCATTGATTACCCAGAGTCCCCCCTCACACTCCTTTTTAAAAATTCTCCAGGTATAATATGCAACCAATAATCATGACCACCACACACTATAGTAACAGTATGATAATTACGGATCACCCTGTGACTATGAAAAATGCATGAATTCCACCACGTTTTTCCTAAAAGTGCATATAAAGGCCCAGTTTGCGGACTTGGGTTTAGATTAGAGTCGTGTCTCGAAGGAAGATTTCGCGGTGGAGGGAGGGAAATGAATATATCTGGAGGGCTAGGAACACGACTGAGCGTTGTTTATCGCCTAGGGAGGGGTTATAGGGTGCACTGTAGGTATTGTACTGTACTATGTCTAACTGGAAGGGCTGCATTGCAGTAGTGTTTAAGCGTCCAGGAATCGCAGGAACGCAGAGGGGGTTGCAGTTTTACAGTACGTTCCAGTGATTAATAGATGGAACGGTCGTTTTCCCAGGTTTCTGTCTACCTCTGGGGNGGGGGGGGGGGGGGAGGCTTTAATTCAATGAATTCGGGGAGCCTTGCTTATTCAAGTAGTCTACTGATGCGCATTTCCAGACCAGCCGAGGGTGAATTCGCAAGTGGAAGGTGACCGTGTATTTTCAGGTGATCTAGTAGCAGGGGTAATTGCGTGGGTTAGAGAAGTCTTTGGGGTTGATGCACTCGTGTGAAAGGAGACTATTCCAAATGGTTTCAAAGAGCTCGTGTGCTGGGTGGTGTTTCCCAGGATACCATGGGAGAGATTTCAATTTCACAGGGATGATTTCTGCTGGGTGGGATCTATATTTGGAATAAGAAGATTCTGTGCGGAAGGGCTCCTTTGTACTTTGTGAGCTGTACAAAACTCAGACTTTGTACAGGCTTAATACTGTATGCTAAAGCATCGTGTTGGATCTAATAGGCCTTTGTAATAAATTGACAAGTAATTTTAGGTGCATTGTATATTGGAAAATGAACGAGTGATTTAAAATATTGCTGAATAATTAGCACACAGTGTCTTAAGGGGGGTTCACACTAGCTGACGGGAGCATACGAAAAGAACGATCCGAAAGAGTGGACCAATCAGAGCCCACTTGAGGATGACGAAAAGTGAAAGGGATTACTAAACGGAAAAGTTGGTTGAAATCAACTTTTGACGGACACGGAATACGGAATACGTAGGCTTACGGACCTATCCACCAATGGAAGAGCCAGGAAAGCGGTAGGGGTGTGGCGAGCGAAAGTGAAAGGGAAAGCCGGCAGCGCCTCTGGCGGGGACAGGACGAAGGACATCAGTCGGGAGTCGAGACCGAGGGGGAGCGGGCCGCATATTAACAAACTGTACATGGCTAGAGAGACAGGCGGCCTGAGCCCCGCCCTCCCTCGCCCCGATTGGTCCTGCGTCTGGCGCGCTTTTAAAAAC
>JYFJ02006295.1:0-20302 GCA_000934665.2 Catajapyx aquilonaris | reverse complement strand
TACTCGACGAAATGCGGTGTTTGGACTTTTCCCGGGGTCAGTGATATATAAGACATGGCTGTGAGAAATTTGAGCGCTCTCCGTACCCGGGAAGTGGTTTAATTAGGCGTGATAAATAAATGTACAAATTTTGAGCTTCATATATATGGGGATAATTTTGTAATTTTTTATATATTTTGTTTACCCTGTGATGTTCCTTACGGTATCTATAGGGGGTGGCACACCACCATCAGTTTTCTATATCTTTTTCAACTTCATTCTCCGGTGAAAGGAAACAGGGACATTGGGGAAGGAATTGGATTTTTGGGGAGGGAACTTGGGTGCAAGTGCAATGTCTTCGCTTTGGGTCATGTGCTGTTTCCTGAGGAGATTAGAGTGCCAGACACCTCCAAGGTGCAGGTCAGAGACCCTCCCGACGCAAGTGAAAGGGAACTCCCCAGGCGGCCATTTACACCTCCCAGTTGCTGATAATTATTGTATTATGGATGCTGCCTGTGTTTGGCTTACATCCTTATCTACAATCTTCTGCCAACCTTATCTACGTTATTTTTTAACATGCCAAAAGTGATATTTCAAAACCAATCGGACCTAATAATTTACCCAGAACTATTAGACTACGCAATTTTTGTGTCTGCATATTTGCCTGGTTTTCTTCTCTCTTGGGAGGTTGTGTAAGCTTGTCCTCGTCGTCGTCTATTTGAACATCCTGAGGAATCAGATAGTTGCACCGGTAAAAAATTATATGACTTGTTACGTAATCATTGCCGTGCTATCTGTGTAATCGTGGTAAAAGTGTCTCAGTCATTTAGATACAGGTCGTGTATAATGGTTGTATAGGGAGGGATAGTCCAAGTACTGTACCTCTTTACGTAAAAGACCCACCCTAGTAACCCCCTGCTGATTCAGCAGTTATCTCGTCAAATGGGCATTTTCTGTTGCATTGCAGGCACACTCGGGACCTGTTTCAGGTCAAAGATTTAACCCAGAGTCGCTAGGGTCTTTCTTGAGTTTCGTTGAGGGTTGTGACTTTAACACCAGCCAATTCGATGGACACTAGTCCACTATAAGTTACTGGTATGTGCAGTCATGTGGCTGAAAGAATTTGGTTGGAAAGGTGCTTATTTAGCAGTGCTTACTTTTTAAACACAAGAATGTTATCAAAAAAGTGGGGAAAGGCTTGATCAACTGCTATACAAGAGTATTTGTACTTTCTATTGACCTATTTTGGTCCTGATAGTGTTGATTGGACGTGTATTCGTCTCCTGAAGGCCTCTGAAGATATTCGTGAAGATTGGGGATGGGAATTCTCCACAGGTCGTGGCTTAGTGTTCCCTTCTGACCCATTCTGAGGGATTTTCCAGTTATCGTTATTTTAAGAGTGTTGACCAGTCATGCAGAGAAATGTTGCATGAATTTTACTAAAAAGGTATGGAGTAATAGGTTTAATGTTGATGTAGATGAAGGCTGATTTATGTAACAAACAGGGGTGACGTCATTCTGTTAATTCCAGTCTTCTCTCATCATTTAGTGTGGTCCGAGTATTTAATATAAGACTGTACAGAATATGCTTCTTGTGCGAATGGAGTGTTGTCATCACCATTCCGTGATTGATCATGCAAAGTGCATGTTACGTCATTGTGCCAAAATGGGCTTCTTGTGTATTCTGGAAATACCTATCGAATAATATCATCCAGTAACCTGCAATTGCTGTCCCAAGCCAAAATCTACGTGGTTCGGGCCTATCTGGTAGCGAAGGGGTTCAGAGGATCCCTTATCTCTATAGTATATTACGACCTCATATTACAAGAACTCCTGGAACAAAATATAAAATTGTACTTGCGACTATAACCCTACTGATCGTTCCACAGTGGATGATGACTACAACTAGCTACGAGTAAGACACATCACATGCCCATATGGATGTTAAGGTTGGAGGGCAATGAACACCAATAAATATTGGCGAATTGTGACCGCATATTACAAAAGCGCCTGACACAAAATATCGTCGTATTTGCGACTATAAACCTCCTGATCGTTCGTCAAAATATGAATTACGAAGATCACTCATATCACAAGGATGTTAAGTTTGAAGGGCAATGAACATCAATAACTATTGGCGTTAACCTCGAGGACCCCGAGGACCATGACTCTGGCCGAAAATGTTGTGGGTATGACTTCTTCAGTGTTCTTGTGTTGTACCGTACCTCTTCACCTTTTGGTCCTGGTCAAAATTCTACTTAGAACTCTGAAAAGTTTGCAACCGGATGAATATTCAACATGTAACAATAATTCCAATGCAATGACACAAATCTCCGCCGGCTGGTGTGTTAGTTAGAGCAGTCACTTCTATGGGAAACTTTTGCTATAACATTAACTTGGTACCCTTTTGTCTCAGGTTGAGGTGTTTATCAATCACTGATTCGGATCGGATCTGGCAAGTTTGTCAGCTCGCTGGACCCACCAGATCACTTGGGGGAGATCCTTCTCATCAGCAGTCGTGAGTTTTCATAGGATGTCAGCTGCAACTTCATCAATCTCTTTAAGGGGAACGTCTGTTTCAATAGTAACTTCCTGGGAAACATCCTGTAGGCCATATGTTTGCAGTGCCAACATGTCATTTTCTCTCTTCTCGGCCCACATGTCACTTACTATGCCGGAAGGAAAATATTGAGGGGATGGCTCCTGCTTCAGCCTCCTTTGTTTGCCTACAGAAACAGTATACTTTTATCACTCTAACTAGTGTATCTGGAAGGGGGGTGGGTGGGTGGGAGGCCTCTTGAACAGTGATATCATCTTTAACTTGTTTCATTATTGTTCGATAGTCGTGGAGCGGCATTTAATATGGCTACCAATTCATATCCGAGGTTCAGAGGAAACAATGTTCAAAGTCGCCCAATGAATAAGTGAAATTCTGGCTACGGTATTATTATCAATATTTTATCTGTTGTATCCCCCACAAGTGGACTCCATAGTCGCATCGGCTACTAACTTTTGCCTGCTTTTGCTCAGAGATTGTCACAACCCTCGTGACAACCTTGCTCTTCTTTGTTTTGTGTTATTCACCAGGTATGACTAATACTGTATAGATATAAGCAGTCCGCAATTGTGACATAGATGTCATTCGCTAATGACAATATTATTGAGTAATTTCTCAGAGCTCGGATGTGCCGTTCTTGGGTTCCCCCGTGGTATGACCTGACCCAATTAGCGCCAAGTTAAGTGATCTCAGTCGTCGTCACATGCAGTGTCATGTGAGAATAAGAGATGTTCAGTATCAACGAGAAAATCCTATTCCATATGAACAAATTATACCGCAAGTAACTGAGTGCACCATACCAAATTTTTATTCTATCCGCCTTTGTTGCATGACTTGCATGAGTGACTTAATTATAATCCATTAATGAAAGTATTCACACAAGTAATGATGATATGATAGGTTTTGGTGCCAACACAGCCGCTATGAGATAACAAATATTTTGTTTACTCTTACATACTTGTACCATCTCATGACTAGTTTTAATTAATTATTATGCAAAACTCAAGCAGTAAGGGTGTACCGTTTCGACTTTGCCTATTACCTAATTAATATTAGAATGAATATTAATATGCTTTCGAACATGACATACACAAGCATATACCTTCTAAACATAGTAGTAACACATCTAATGCCCAAATGGGAGACCTTCATACTTTGCGTCACCCGTTAAGTCATTTCTTGCATCTTGCAGCAATGCGCTGTAGAGAAAGTGTATAAAGTCTTTTTATCGATTGCAATGGTTGCAAAAAATGTGTCCCATGGCACCTCGTAGTCTTTTTGGAAATATGAAGCACACATTTCAAGCTTCATTTTGAGTATCATTAAATATTTTTTTTCATAAGTGTCAAACGTTGAGTAATGCTAAAACCAAAATTCTGCCGCCATCTTGAAATTTTAATATTAATTTCAGTCTATTTTCAATGCCAATGAAAGGCCGTTAAAAGATGTACCGAAATCATGTATTAAATTTGGATTCACTCTAGGAGTTCAGAAGTTACGGGCCTCCATTCCAAGCCCTGACGGCAAAAGATAAGTGACAAGTCGCAACTTATTCACCCTGTAGTTTCGCAACCATGTGTCACAGAGAATCAAAAAACCAGGTTATTTACATATTATACTACAGTATAAACTAGTACCGGTACAACAAACCTATGAATTTTGGTTGAAATTGGAAGAGGTTTGTTGGAAAGTTGGTAACAGTTGACGTGGAGTGCCCCATATATAGGATATGATTGCAAAATCCTGGTTTCGCCATGTTTTTTTATTGTCTTTCCGGCTTTCTGCTTATTATTGATGATTCTCTTGCTTTGTCGCCTATAGAAACTGTTGTTTGGTTTTGCATTGGTGCATTGTCTGTGTGGTCGGACTGGGTTATGTATACTGTATCTGACAGTATGTTGACCACTCGTCTGATTCACTGTCTTGTCTTGCTACTGATGCACTTTCAATCGTAGTCTTAACCACTCACCGATAGTTGGTGTGTTGCTCCTCTGGACGAAGGGCGAGCTGCTTTGTTCCTTTGGGTGACTCTTTCCCAGATGTGCCCAAATGTGTGTATGAAATTTTATTTCATATCTTTACATCTCTTATAAAAAAATCCAATGGTATATCATTGGTTTTGAAACCAGTCTTTCCTCTCTTCTTTTTTCCTCTTCGTTTCTCTCTCCATCTGTCCCACATTTGAATCTTCTATAGCCAGATAGCCATAGTTGCTTTGGCGTCTTCTTAACAAAACCTAAACCAAACCTAGTTATTCTGATCTAGAAGTATTTTGGTGTCAAATGTTATTAATGATATTTTTGAGGCCGTAATGGCAGAATGAATGTAGCTATACAGTATACATGATGGCTACCTTACGATGGTTCGATTTCCCCTGAGATGGGTTATTAACAAATGCATTTTTTCCTGGAGCCAGTTGCTTTTAAGGAGTGTAAAAATTTTGATGTGGTTTTCTATTGAACGAAAAGGCATCATCTGCACATAAGGTACAGCCTCGTTGCTTCCTGTCAGAATTTGGTGACGGTGCTCCTGTGCTGGAAGTCCTAATGTAAAGATGACTTCTTGAACAAGTCAGCTAGCTTCCAAATGTCTATACGTAGCCAAAATGTACAGTAAATAATAGTGATGACAGTAGAGGGGCAATGTTGGACCAAAGATGGCGTCCACCATCGTATCGGAGCGACCAAACCCTTCCACTATGGATATTTATGGCCCCGATGCAAGTATCGATACTTGGACATGCAGTATCGATTAATCGACGCTTCCCTCTTTTCAATTTCCATCTCCTTCCGATCGAACAAGAGTGAGGATGCCGAGTGGGTCTCTCTCTCCTGCCCGGGGCACGCCCGTGGTCCTAGCCCGGGTGGAACTGGTCTGGGGACGGGCAGTGGAACGCCCCACTACGAAGCACGGAGGAGGACGGTGCGGAAGAGGCATACCGGCCGGGTGACGCCAGGCCGACTCCTGGCCGCACTATCCTTCCATTGCCTCCAGAACAGGTGAGGTAGTGTAACAGAAAAGTCAACGTCCGCGGTGCTGGCACATGCCCACAGGGATCTTGTTCAGGCGGACCAATTTGAACCATTCTTTCCCCTGCAGGTGGGTACGGAGGGGATTCAAACACGTTGCTGGGGCATGCCGATGAGGGAGGATTGAGACGAATATTATAACTGATTGACTTCAACTCCCTCCGCCTCTTTCGGCCTCTTTTCTCTTCCCTGTTCTTTTGCACAGGGAGTGTGGTGTAGGTAGCATTCCACTCGAAAAAGCCTCATCTTTGCAATTAACATTTCCATCTGTGGCATTTAATGTATGATGAGTGTAGTTAACATGTGGGTAATAAGGAAGTATGAGACGCCATTTATGTGTCTGGATTCGAATAGGTGCGAAAATTGTTTATCCTGATGACCCACTTCTCCAAATATGCATGAAATTGACAACTATCCAAATTGTACCAACTTGTTCACTAATGCATGTGTGATCCATTCATCTTATTAATTCTGCGTCATGATAAAAAGTTTTACAAATTAATCCAATGTCATTGCCAAACCACAGGATAAAAATGATTCGTATAGAGTTGCTGATGAAAGTTGTGCAACATGAAGTGTATTTACAACATTGTGAATTGCTTTTCAGCTTGAACATGACATGAGTCATCTGGTGGTCAACTAGTCCAGATTCTTCTGTTTATCTGAGGTGTGGAAGTCGGGGTGGGAAATTGTCAACTTTAATAGGCCCCAGGGGGAAATGGGTTATGGCAACAATGTTTAAATTGTTACAGAAGTGTGAGAGCTTGTCCAATTTTTCATGCGGTGCTATTTTTATACCCCCACCCAAAACTTGTTGAATCCAGCGGGAAACATAGGGTGAAGTTGGCATTTAATTATTTTAATATCTGCTCATGCTTATGCTATCCTGCCTTTATTGAGAAAACAGAAAAATTTGTCACTTCTAAATAATTAAAAGTATTATGCCAGATGCCCTAGGACTCAGAGGTCAGTGCATTAATGCCATATTTATGATTACTAATCAAATTATTAATATTAACTTTCAAATAACAAGTACTAAATGCAAAACCTGTTAAGGATTTAGTATTATGTAATAAAATATTTGCCAAAAAATTCTTTTTGGGTCAGATCACTTTCAAATAAGCTGCTGCTGTACATTTGTGAAATTTACTATATTTCCTTATTTATGATAACATGCAGCTCATATTTATTTTCCATGAAGGTGGGAATGATTGAATAATTTGATCTAATTTGGTGAAATCGCATTTAAATATGTGGTTTCCCGGCCATTCCTCCCAATGAGCAAGGAAATACTACTAGGGCTAGTTGGAAAATAAGTTTCTCTGTGCTGCAGTGTTGACTCCATGCGACAGACAGGTAAAAATGAGCATGGGCAGATACGTTGGTCCTTCCTCTACATTATAAGACAGGTGGGCACCTTATTGCAACTTGTGCGCAGGCGCGAAAGCCGTCTCAGGAGACCAAGTGGCGAGCTGAGCATGCCAGCCCACATGCCGCCAGGAAATGTCATACCATATGGAGAGTGTTGGTCCTTGGTTGAGACTAAGAAAGAAGTTAGGTCACTTGAGGACACTGTCTGTAATTGCTGTGGTTGATTGTCCAGATCTCTGGTTGCCTTCCACGCTCATGAGCTTATTCCAAAATTGCTGGCACCATATCGCCGCACCTTTTGCTCAGACATGACATCTCCGGACAGTACACTCCACTAGCTGGCAATGAATGGCGTATGTCAAATGTCGACCACTAGTAGTGAACGTCTGCCCTAACTTTTGCCTCAGTCCATTTGACCGACAGTCTCTGTCTGGCATGACATTTCCTGGCGGCATACGGCGGGGACGCTCCGATCACCACTCTGTCTCTTCGAACACCTGCGCACAAGTTGCATGAAGGCGTCTACTGGTCTTATAAAGTAGAGGAAGGATCAACATACCTGCCCATGCTTATCTTTACTCTGTCCGCCATACAGCGTTGAAACTGTAGCATCAGAAAATTATTTTTAGACTGGCCCATGAATCTCTGCCACCGTCTGTTGTGTGTACTTCTGTTGCATAGTCTTGAATGAGGTTGACAAACAAAGTTACAATGTATTGTTACTTGGTTGGTCAGTTGTGTGGACATTGTCATCTTGCAAGTGCCGAAATAAGCAGCTTGTGTCATTGTCAATGAAAAACTGAATTGTTTTGCCATGGCAATATAGTTCAGTATGCATTGCATGTTAATTAACTACACATTATAAGGCATTGCTTCCCAAACTGTGGGTCTCGACCCCATGTGGGGCCGCGAAAATATTTGGGGTCGCGAGGGAGGGTTGAAAATTATTTTCACAAAATTATGCTTTCTTGAAAATTATGAACATAAGGTAAGGTCATTTCACTGTTTACCTGTCTTTTCATGTCGGTGGATGGAAATGTGGACGTATCAGGGGTCGCAAATTTTACGATACGATTTTTTGGGGTCGCCAATGAAAGAAATTGGGAAGCACTGTTATAAGGTCTTCAGCAAATTTTGGTTAGGTGATGCCTGTTGTTGCTGTGTATTAACTGCTGAATCTGTTTTGCAGGTGTTTTGAAGCTAGTAGGGATGCCATTCTGGACCTTAGAAACCTGCGGATCCAGTGTGACCAACCTGCGGGCTTGTAGAAGATGAAAGATCCTGGTCGTGAGAAGGAACATGAAGCTGCCTGCTACGCTGCCACTATCATCAAGCTGTTGCGTTTGTTCCTGTGTCAGCTTCTCTGAATTCATTCACCGCCTTCGTGGAACAGCAACCACCCTGGGAATACCATGCTGCATTATGCATCCAACCTTGGAGAAAAGGGATGTGAGATGGTCAATGTGAATTCAGATGGGCATTGGACTTTTAAGCTGCCAGCACAAATTTGCCAGCCATTTGTTGACTTTGGTGCCCTCTGCATAATGCACTTTAGCAACATCTGCAAGCAGTGTTCCTGTCCCAAGAATTAGGACATCATGGCAAGTGCTGCCCAAGTGTTCACATTTTTCTGGAGCAGCCAGCAACCACTTCAGTGATTACAGCCACATTTTTAAAAAAATAAATTAGGGGAGGAGTTGAGCCGAATGACATTGCTGGGGCATCCTGGAGGTCTTCAGGAGAAATGTGCTGGGATGGGCATCAATCCCCTAACCATCAAGAGATCCCTTGCGGGGTGCTGGTGGGGAAAAGGGGTAGCAGGGTGGAAGAAGAACTCTGGGATGACCTTCATTCAAGAACATGTATTTGCACAGAGAGAAGGGACAGTCTTCAATGGAATGTAAGTTGCATTGGGCACTGATGGGTACTGTTGTGCAGTCCAAGTTCAGTAATGGTTGGGTCAAGTGGAGGATTGCCACTGATAGAGCTCTCTGCACACACTTGTGGATTATATGGAGGGGGAGGATCCGATTGCGCCACACTCTCTACGCGCTGGAAAAGCACATGCAACACACAGGGAGATGGCGTCCAATTAATCATCAGAGCCACTCTTGCCCTCCGGCCCTGGAGCAACTTGGACAACTGGCAGCGCACAGTTTTTTAAATCTTAGACCGAATTGTTATGATCCCCGCCGAACGTAGGAGGACAGGGAAATGGAGAGCAAAGGAAAAGTACAACCGTTCTTAATACAGCTAGTCAAAGAGTCCTTTATTGACATTCAATCACTATGCAACATAACTCTGCACATAACTATGCAACTCCTCCCCCAGTAGAAACGAACTTATGGTACGTAGTCTTCCAAAGCTGTGGGAAGCTGCCGGGCCCTCTTCGGTCGTCGCTTCAGCCGCGGTGCAGACACGGGGCTCCCATCTGTGAGCTCTGGATCTGCCTTTGGGCGTTGTGTGGCCCCGTTGTGAAGTCCATGTGTAAGCGGGACCGTGGTTTCTTGGGGTACTCCCAAGGATGTACTGGGACTTTTGGTAGCAAGTGCCGTGTAGATTGGCACTTGTCACAGAGGCGAACGAACTGTTCCACCTCTTTGTCGAGTAGAGGACACCACAGATAGCTATGTGCTAACGCCTTCATGTGGCTTATGCCCGGGTGTCCCACATGAAGTAACGTTAATGTGTCCTTCCTGGCTTGAGCAGGGATGACAACGCGAGTACCCCATAGCATGCACCCATTGTGAACAGACAATTCAGATGACCTTGTCCAGTACGGTAGCAGCTCCAAGTCATCAGGTTTGCTTGTAGGCCATCCCGGGAGACAGTAGCGCAGAACTTTATTCAAAGTTTGGTCCTTTGTGGTAAGTGCGGCAATGGATTTCGCACTCAGGGGAGACTGCGGGACGGATTCCAGTAGCAAGACTTCCATACAGCGTAGTGTGCTGGAACACGTAGGTGTCTTCTCCGCCTCGTCGCCAATTGTTATGATCCCTGCCGAACGTAGGAGGACAGGGAAATGGAGAGCAAAGGAAAAGTACAACCGTTTTTAATGCGTCTAGTCAAAGAGTCCTTTATTGACATTCCATCACTATGCAACATAACTCGGCACATAACTATGCAACACGAATGTCCCCTTCGGTGGTTGCAGGCCTCACCTGCTGCCTGTTTTCCACCACCACCTTCATCTCCTTGTCTTGCTCGTAAAGGCTGAGGAGGCTCTGCACCGCATCCTGACTCCACCCTCTCACTCCCATGGCTCCTGCCAGTTTCTGCCATGGGGTCATATCAGATGGCATGAAATGATTATGACTGCATTATGCCCAGAATTCAAGTGAATTTCCTGGTTGGGATGTGATCTCCCGTCTGGACATATTTGTCTGCCTTAATGTGCTTGTGGCGTAATCTTTAGTGAAGGTCTGCTTCAGAATATCATTTAAGTCGCAGAAGCTTTTCATATTTTGGTGAAGGGCTTACAAATGTTCGGTGTACCATTTAAACAAGCCATCAGTTTTTTTTTCCATTAGTCCATTAACGACTTCACTTCTTGTCTCATGGTCCATGTTTGGCATCTTCAGTACAGGATGGGTTGAGGCGGAATCATCTGTATTAAAGAATGACAATCAACAGGACATACAGGAGGAAGTAAAAGCAGATGATTATTATGTGGACTGCTGGTGAGGCCCACAAAACCAGTTTGTCATATCTGGAACCTGATATCTACGGCTCACTGAGGTAGCAAGAAATGAGGATATTTTCAGTCACACCCATTCCAATCCACTGATGGTGAATGGATGAGAAGAAATTAATTTGTCAAACATATCATAGGGCTGGCAAGATCTCATGCTCTGAAATAGGTTTTTATAATCCATTTGTTGTCTTATTTCGCTTCGTATTTCATATCTGTGGATCTCTCGGAAGGAGCAGGTTTATTTGATTATCCCTCAATTCATCTGGCCTCTCTGTTGAGATTTACGTGTGCCATCTGCAGTTTTGTCGCTGGGTTTGTCTCCATCCGGTTCATTATTATCAGTCTACATGTGTCTACTGCCATAAGGATAGTTTATTGGAAACAGTCAAATCGACCAAGGGCATGAGGGTAACTATTTGAAAGGGGCCTTTTTATGTACACAGTACTGTTGGGAAATCCCAGCCTTTACTTTCACTGCTTGTGCCTTTCCGGTACAAGTCTGGATGAACTCGGTCAAATGAATTAGTATGTTTTTTTCCTTATAAATTAGTGATATTTTTGTTCAATTGGTACAGGTACGAATTGGATTATGGTGCAAGGTGCAAAGCACCAGTGCACGTCAAATGATTCAGATGCATTGTGCATGCATACTATTCCAACCTGAAGTTGCATTGGTTGGGAAAGGAGCCACAGGCTGTTACTACATTCTAGGCCAGTTAGTTGAATATATGGGAGTGTCAAAAAGTTGCAATTGACTTCAAGGAGAGGGATAATTGAAGATAGTAGCTGCTTTACTAAATGACCTAATTCTCAGGTTGGTACAGGGTGTCACAGGTGGACCCAGGTTTCATCTCCAGTCACTATTTGCGACAATAAATTAGTTTCATCTGCTTCATGTCAAGTGGACATCCTTTTGCATGGGCCACAGCAACATGGTTACCCATCAATTCAGTGATTCAAATTGGTGGACATATGAAGTGATGGTCATTATGTGTGAAAATCTTGACTGTCAATGAATAGAATCGCACTCTACAGCAAGTTGCATAAGATTGAATGTCGCAACCATTTGCCGTTTTTTTTTTTTTGTGATGAAATGCAGAATATTGTATGTTCGAAACAGCTGATCTTGC
Organism: Catajapyx aquilonaris; assembly: GCA_000934665.2. Taxonomy (NCBI): domain Eukaryota; kingdom Metazoa; phylum Arthropoda; class Diplura; order Dicellurata; family Japygidae; genus Catajapyx; species Catajapyx aquilonaris. Next base: position 8,542 of record JYFJ02006295.1, on the reverse strand, counting down.
TTATTTGTTTGTCAATAATGGTCAATAATGGTGGGTAGTTGTTAATTATTGCAGTTGGGCTCTGTATACAGATCTTCGACTACATTGCTTTTCTGACTTCAGCGGCAGTCAGGCGATGTACATTTTCTACCTGGCGCTCTCGCCACTATTGTTGGCCTTCTAACAGAGCAACATGTCAGACTTTAGCTTGGTTCTAAGGAGGGGCCAAATTTTTCATTCCCTGATGAGAGTGATGATAATCTGTTCCAGCATTGCCCTTCTGACCTCCTTGTTTAGTGTAACATGTGTAATTAGTTTCTTGTTCCTCACCTTCTGGTTTTCCATGAGTCGAACCAGAGACTCCAGACTTCATGGGAAGATTCACTTGGGTGTGTCACATCCAGATATTCATGTGCTGTACTTTAGCATTGTGACTGTGATTGGCTTTTAGTAATGTTTGGACCTCAATTGGAATCAAGCTGAGGGCAGTGATGGAATAGCTCAGTGCATTGATTCTTGTTTGCATGGTCGCTAGAAGAATTATTATTCTGGTGTTGCTTGCCACACCCGTCACATCTGGAGTCGACGGAGGCATGATTGTGTGACACAGGTAGAATAATTTCTCTTGGCATGCAGCTGCACAATTTGTTCCCATATTTAGTGAATTAGAGTGAGAAACGATTTGTACCCTCAGATGAAAAAATTGTTTGCAAGGGTGTGAGTGTCCCTGTACACTACATATTTTTCAGCCACAAATTTTAGTGGGCACTTGTATATGAGCAGGCAATAGTATGCAAATCCAGTGGGCGATGCCATTAACTTGGCTGCTGTTGTGCAATCTGCCTTCAAGGCTTTATCTCGAGATAAATTCTATCATTCTCTTCCTCCTCTTACAAGGCATGAGGTGGGAATTTTGACAACACATGAGGATTGATGTTTGAAAAATTAGTGTGTAAACTGACCAATGACAATTTTACATTTTGGTTGGATATCAGAAAAGTGAATTTTGAGCCCATGACTGGCACTTATGAAGTTACACCAACTATACAACAAGTATTCGTCCAGTGACGTCTTTTTATTTTGCTGAAGGGTTCTGCCTGTGGTCAACGACGTGTAGTAAAATACAGGTGCCTGCCTGTCTTCCTGCCTTGCACCCGTAACATCTCTCGATATAGGCCTGGATGATCCGCATGGGGTCGTCGGTTTTGGCTGTATCTATGGAGGAAATATCATGACCTGATACCAATGGGAGGGCCTGGGCGGTGCGGTCGTCAGGTACGAGATGACCAGGTGAATGTCCCACTATGGATTCGATGTTCACCCTTCCCGTTTGGTTCCAAGTCCATCGTTCAGCCCCATGCTTAACCGGGGGGTAGTTCCGGGGGTTTGCCACAGCCTCGTCCTAATGATATTTGAAGTAGGATTTACAAGTTCAATATCTGGCTTGGTCGGACAACACGCCCGCTCCTGGTCTTAGCCTTGGCTGTCTTGCACGTCAGGAGCCTACAGCTTGACACGTCGAGGCCCACTACGTGAGTTTTCCGCCAATACGTGACATTCACTTTCAGTCCATTTTCTTCTTCACACTTCACCAACTGCTCAATTTCCTCCATTTAATATTTTTCCTGCACAGTGGAAATAGGTCTCTTGGAGGGGGGAATGTCATCTGAATATGACACATGAGTATGAGATTAGTACACCAATCAATTAAATAAATAAATAATTTTACAAGCTGAAGCTGTGTATCCAGACATGCTTCGGAATATATGCTTGGCTGAATGAGAGTGTAGGAGAGCTCGCTGGTTGAGCAGGGTAGCTATCTGGGAGGAGTGTCTTGCTTCATGGCTGGTGCCCGTTATCTTTGCAGGGAAGCATAATATTCGTTGTCAAAGGGTGCGCTGTCTCCACCAATATAATGGAATTCGTCAGGACTCATAATAATTGAAGGGGTCGGTGTAATACTGCCCTAACCCTCCCAAACCCGATTTTGAGAAAACTGCAGTTGAAGGTTTGAGAGGCCATATACATCCCATATACCATGTGACTTATTTGATTTCTCGGTGACCGATGGCAGAAACTGCACAATTTCAATGGATTTTATTTAGTTACATGACTAACATGAGTGTAGTATATCGAAGTGTGCTTAACTCAATTTGTGTCATTTGGTGGGTTAGGGCGGTATTGCACCGACCCCTTCATTTATTTGGGTTGTTTTTGATCGCTTGACGGAGTGATGAATTATTCAATACATGTCGATCGTGACAGGATCCAGGTCAACCAAGAAACACATCCGTGAATCTCGATTTCGCATCACATCCTCTTTGAAGGTAATTAATGCCTCGTCTAAGAATAATGAATATATTTTGGAAAGTCCTTGATACGTTAATGAGAAGGTTGACACTGTATTTTGATGTAGTCAATTATGTTGCAGCAACATGCTCTCACGAGAGAAGAGACAATTTTCTCTGAAAAACTGAGACTGCCGCAAAAACACCGAAAGCTATTGATGTCGAGTCCACTGTTTTTTTTTTTGTTTTTTTTGAAAATCATTTCTGCTTTGACAGCTCCTTCATCCACAAATAGAGAATAGACCAACAACCGACACCATTGTGATACGTTAGTAGCTTGCTCGGGATTCGAAGATTGTTGTTTATAGGCTACATTTATTCATCTTCACTCATCTTCACTCTCTTCATCCTGTGGATAGTTCTCGAAAGTTGTCTCAGTGATGCTGCTATTGTCAGGTATAGGATTATCACCCGCAGGTGTATCGTGTCGCACTGTATAACAGTGGGTTAGCTCCGGTCCTCGGCAGGACCCTGCATGCAACAATGATAACAACCACTAACGTTTCTGGTTCCTTCTTTTTATTGTCGGACGGAGCACACTTACACAACCGCCTTCTCTTTTCGGCTCGCTCTCCCTCTCTCTCGTTTCCTTCCGCCTCCGCCAGGCGGGAGTTCCGGACACTGGAACCTTTTATGGGGTCCTTGGCAATTCCAACAGGCCAAGGGCAGCCTCCCAGACCTGACTCCTTGGGCCATCTCCCCTTTAGGAGCACCCCCCTCTCTCGGAGGCTGCTCTGGACAGACCGCTATTAGATGCGGCCCTCCGAACCCGTTACAGGCCAGGGGCGGCCTCGTCCTGCTTCCAGCATAACCTGCCCCCCCTTTATCCGTGGTGGATTAAGGTGTGAGGAGACATATAGATTCAGGGGCTGAGGAGACGAAATGGAGAGGGCTGGTTATGCCCCTTCCCGCAGTTACTATTTCTTTTTTTAAATATCCAGCAATTATCATGCGAATTCCGCACTCTGACTCTTTTGGTGAAAGAGTGCCAGCAACGTAGCCTTGCGGACATAAAATTTCTGATTGCATATTTGAAATCAGCATTAATAGTTACATTAGACAGAGCATGAAAGTATTCTAATGAAAAACTGTGCTCGCCAGTTTTATCACAGGGTAGGTCCTACATACATACATACCGGTAACTTATGCAAATGTGTAAAAAAAATCCTATCCATATTAAAAGAACCTGAGCTAATCTGGTGTTTCAACGGCCATTTTCATATTCAGCTGCCCAAACATGATTAATGCAACGTAGTTTAATCTCAGATGCTCTGAAAAAGTCACAATTTATTGCACCAGTGTAACTTAGAAAAGTAAGTTCATATCATGTTGATAAACCATTACCGATTACGTGAGATAAATCCATTGCATTTTTTTGCTGGAAGGAAAAGGCATGAAGGATAAATACATAAAAAAGTAAATAATGATGAGGCACTAATAAGATCTATAGTTCCCAATAATTTATTTTCCGTGAAATCGAAGGTTTACGTACAAACAGTAATAATGAATGTCATTCCAGGTCCAAAGGTGCCAGACCACCCCACAGGTTTAAGTAGCCGGGCCAGATTATCCACTGCTCATTATTAGAATGGTTTTTGTAATAAGGTACCTGCACCAAATAAGGCCCACCTAACAGATAACAATTTTTTACCAGTCCCAGTGAACGTTGAGCATTTATTTGAATGCATGGACAGATACATCATATAATAATGCACAAGTCAATATATATCCGTGTATGCTGGAATTCATATCCTTCGGCTGACAACCTGCTTAGTAAAGTGTTACACATGGGCCTTATTAAAACCATAGGTCCCAAATAAGGCCCACGTAAGTCCGCCACCATTGCAAGTCCTATACAGCTATACTTGTTACGGTGCACAATCTGGACACAGAAACTGCCCCTTATCTTCTACTGTAAGACCCACGCAGTCTTCATGGACCCAGGTTAGGCAAGAAAAGCACCTCCGCATGTCCCTCATAGCATCCTCATGGCATACGGAGCAATGCCAACTTGCTTGTCCGGCATCGGTGAGCGTCCGCCTGTCCGGTTTGCCTCGGGCCTGAGAGCGGGAGTTTCGTGTGCCTACAAATGGTGTAACATGTAATCTAAGTGAAATTCGTGTTTCTTTGTCCTAAGTTAGTTTAAATTGAATGTAACTTACTTGCAGAGGATGCAGCTTTTCCTTTCTTTCCTGAACTTCGGGCCCTTGGCTGAGTTAACTTCCTGTCCTTCTTACCACTGAACAAGGACTTACAGAGAGCTTGTGCTTTATAATTGAGGGATTTCCTCGCCCTTTTCTTTGATCGCTGCAACTTTGGGGTCGACAACAAATCGTGGAATGTGGGGGACTCCTTCTCGCCCGCATTGTGTGGATCATCACTCTGTGGTGCTGGAACATTGGACATATTTTGCTGGGAGCCATGATCCGGTGAATCAAGGATGGCATTGTCTGCTGATTCAGGTATCACTGAGGTCATATCAGCTTCATCCTGTGGGACTTCATTTTCAGGACTATCCACATCGACAGATGCATGGCTGATTGCTGGGCTACCTGCTCGTTCCTCAGCAAGGTGATGTTCGTCAGTCTGCGTGAGCACGCTGGGTGCGAAAGCTTCATCGGGAATAACTGAGGGGTCAAAAGGGTAGATGCCAGTTGCACGGAAGCCACTGATCACTTTTTCAGATGTAAGCGCCTTGCCCCAGACTCGGGTAAATATGGTGCCAAATCTGGTCTTGGTTAGCATTCGATCCGGATGTGTGTCCCAGAATCTCAGAACCGCCTCGTCCCAGTAGCTCTCGAAAGCTTTGAAGACACTCTTGTCCATGGGCTGTAATTCATGGGTCGTATTACTTGGCAAGCAGAATAATTTTATCTCATGTTGTTCTGCTCGTTCTACAATGTCGTAGTCCAGATGACTCGAAACACCATCGAAGATGAGAAGGATTGGACCAGCGGGTTTGAACCTTGCGAGATGATCCAACCACACCAGGAAAATATCAGTAGTCATCGACCCTTTCGGGGCCATAGCCACAGCTGAGCCTGGCGGCAAGTTGTCCTCATACTCAGGTTTCATTCGGATGCCTTTGAATATCACCATTGGCGGGATAACTGTGCCTACCGCGCTTCCGCAAGCTACGATCGTGACATTCTCAGCGTGTTCGTTTGCAATGAGATGAACCCGCTTCGCTCCCTTGCGTGACAACACATTTTGCTGATGGTGGAGAGTCAATCGACAGCCTTTCTCGTCCATATTGAAGATTTTTTCGGGTCTGGTTGTCACTTGCATGTCTTCTAAAGTTTGCTTCAGTTTTTGAAAGTAGTCATTGACAATGGGACGATTCAATTTCTGGGCTCGCGCCTGATTCATCATCTGAGCTTTCCTGACTACCACGTCCGGATGCCTGTTCATGAAAAGTTTCATCCATTTTTTCCCTGCACACCATGTTTCGAGATTGAAGGTGTGTGCTATCCCGTTTAATTGGCAGTATCGGTGCACTGAATGCTGCAGCAACTTTTTCGTAAGAGGAACTCCAATTTCAGAGAGTCGAAAAAGGCGTGCTTTCAAATCCTCTTCCTGTTCGAATGACAACAGTGGGCTTCGACCTAGCTTCCGTGATTCTTTGCCACTCTTTATATGGTTTCTGAGTGTCCTCCTAGGGATTCCAAAACGTGCCTGCGCCTCTCGTTGGCTTAGTTTCCCACGCCGAATCGCATTCAAGGCGTTCTGCAAATTTTCTTCTGTCCATTGCGCACGGCGTTGCTTCTGCGGATGTGTGTTTGCAGTGGCCATTCCTTCCCTAATGAAATACAGAGTTGTTCCTCACACATGTTCTAGCCATGATAAAGTTCTTACAGGGATTACATTACCTACTGTGTCACTATTCCGGCTCTAGGATGGCTGTATGTGCCGTTGTACCTAATAAGGCCCACCACGTTGTTGACTGGGCCTTATTAGGATCGCAGTAGCCTTTCAGCAAATGACCTGAATTACCTAAAGGGAACTGTTTTAATCCTCTGTGCCACTACGATAGCTAAGCGCTGTCGCTCAGGTGTCTGTACGTACCATTACGTAGGCGTAGCACGTCTCACTCGTCTTGTATCCAGGCTTTTCTCAGCAGGAAAATTACAACGCGCCTGTTTTTCTAGCCTGTCGACAATGACTTGCTAAATTCATGGGCCTATGTGTCCTGCACGATAGTGCCATCTACCGAACTATACTCACTTTTTGATGCTTAATCGACCCATGCATGCCATCTGGAGTTACGACCGCAATTAACAGAGATATAAAAACTGGGCCTTATTGGGAGCTGGGCCTTATTTGGGTCAGGTACCTTATTATTTTTGCAACAATACAGTTTGTATTTTGGGAAATTTTCTAATCACATGTTCGAGGAAAGTGGTGGAACAGCTCATGAGCAGATGAGTCGTGGATACATACCATCCTCAGTTATATCTCTGCTCTTCTGGATGGTACTACTAGATAGAAGCAATGTCTCTCATTATTTAAAAAAAATCACAAAACAGCTGCAACAATAAATAATGGTGGCATAAAAATAGTATTGTAGTGCTGCCAGTTGCCTGGACACTACATTCTTCCCCCCTTAGAAATGGAACGAGAACTATCTCGTTCCAACAATCCTCTTCCTCCAGCCTGGACTTCCTTTCTTCTTCTTCTTCTCCAGTTCATCCAGGTGAAGTCTGTCCCTCGTCTCCAGCTGGAGTTTTGTACTCGCTCCAGTAACAGTCGTACTTATGCATCTGCTGTAGGCCTATATGTAAAAAAAAAAAGTGAATTAAGCCTACATTATTAGATCTCCAGTCACGAGAAATTCAACATCATTTTCAACCATTTTATCTTTGTCCCAGACCGCATGAAGTTGATTTTTAAATACACGGGTAATGTATCCTCCGTTCCGCGGTTTCGCTACCAACGGTTTGAAAATATTAAATAAACTGATATGAAATATATAACGCTTATTACAGTGCAGCAGCTAGGCCTACCATTTTGTTATGACTGGTCTTTTTTTTTTTTTAATTGTTTTTGTGGATGTCTTCATATGTATACTTTGTAAAGGATTATGTTTAAACTTCAAACCTTCGTATTCAAAATCAGTTAACTGTCACTCTGATCATAGGCTACTACATTTCAGGTCATCTTGTGCAGGAAAGGTTAAGATTTTTTCCCCCCTCCTTCATTACTGAGAACCCTTTCTTGGCATAGAGCACACGTGAAAGGAACTATTATCTCTCATGACACCACAAAAAAACTTCCCATATATTCTACATATAGGAACGATCGACTCCTCTGCCGTTAATTTTTCACATGAACTGCGCCACACTTCATGCTGGTGAGGAGTGCCTGCCTGAAACCACCTGACCCTTGCAAAGTAAAACGTTTTCAACACTCGACAGACAGTAACTGGTGTGGCTAAAGAAATACAGCAACTGACATGGACGCAGCAGTATTTTTCAGCAGCACTCTACGACAAATTGAGTGTTTCTGTTGTTATGGTGACGGATGTTTTTATTACTAGCATTGGGGCGGTTCATGCGCTATGCTACGACAATGCAATGGCACAAAAATTTAGTTTTGAGAAAACTGCATTTAAAGTTGAGAAAGAAAGCTTCATATAGTCACTCCTGTATTTACATCTACTCTATTAATCTCCCAGTCCAGGTTCATAGTCTTTGGAAGTTCCAGCTTGGTCTGACACTTCTGCCTTTTGGCCAGCCTCGCCTTCAAAGTGCAGGCCTGAGTCTTGATTTCTGCTCGTCTCAGTCTGGTTTGGTTTAGGTTTATTTGGAAGAAGCCAAAGCAACTATGGCTATCTGGCTGTAAGAAGAAGCAAAGGTGGGACAGATGGAGAGAGAAACGAAGAGGAAAAAGAAGAGAGGAAGGACTGGCATCTCTCTTAGTCTGTCTCCTATCCCAAAGACCTGTCCGGCTTGGGTGGCCCTACCAGTAGACGCAGCTACCGCCGGCATAGCTCTTGGGGTCACGGGAGAAACGCAAACCCCACCACCACGATAAGGTGGAGATACCATCGGGGGGGCATGATTCGATTCAGGAGCAGCTACGGTCAGGAGGGCGTCCATGATCACGAATCCCCCGATCACACTGCTGCCACACATTCCATCCTTCCCAGGCCCCAGAAGCAGACGTGCGCTTGTTCCTCCCTTGACCAAGAAATATTCCCCTGGGTGGGAACTTGC
>JYFJ02006294.1:0-20314 GCA_000934665.2 Catajapyx aquilonaris | reverse complement strand
ACTTCGCAATTCGCAATAACCTGGCAACAACAGAGCCACCTAGCAAGTAAAGTCAGCATGCTAGGTAGCGCGCAGATAATAAACAACAACTCTGTTGTTGCCAGGTTATTGCGAATTGCTGAGTTGTGTACAATCCACGCGCCACCTAGCAACTAAACGGTCAGCTCACTAATGCCGCCCGCCTAACGTGTCTGAGCGCACCCATTCCTTGTCTATGAACCCCCTCTAGATGGCATTTCCGGACATGGGTTCCTATGTGAAATATGTTTGTCTTGGTCCCCTCTATTACCCCTAGAAGTTTGTAAAGTTAGCTCCTAAACACCCTGTATGTGCAACAGAGCCCAAAACTAATTGCACATCCCTATGTTAGTTTTACAAGTACTGTTAGTCTACCTGGCGATTGTCCTCAAGTTCCCCTTCACCCTGCATATATACAGCCATACAGGGTGTTTCAGAGTCATGGGTCAAGCGCGCCCGAGGGGGTGGGGAAAAATTGTAGGTGGCGACTACCCGGGGTGGTTTTATAAAACAATTAGAAATACGGCAGTAATCAATTTATTGATTACGGCTGTATGGCGTGATGTCACATCCTACTTTCTGTTTGAATCGAGTCCCGCGGAGAGACAGGTGCGCTTGCTTGAACCTGTTGAGCAGCTTTTTAGCCTTGCGAGTTGCACTGAAAAAGGCGCTATCATGCTTCACCGGCAGGGTACTGAACACACCACTGTACAGTAGTACACTACTTTGGACAGTACCCTACTGGTATAACATGAGAGCGCTTTTTTCAGTGCAACCCGCAAGGCTAAAAAGCCGTTCAGCCTGCCAGTCCGCGCCAGTCAATTCAAACAGAAAAGATATGACGTCACTCCGTACGGCCATAATAAATAAATAGATTACTGCCGTATTTCTAATTGTTTTATAAAACCGACCCGGGTAGTCGCCACCTACGATTTTTCCCCACCCCCTTGCGCGCGCTTGACCCGTGACTCTGAAACACCCTGTATTATAGTAGAACTATTTGGTGTCAACAAAGGAGCACTTGTGTATTTTCATTCATTGATTGTTCCTTATACAGTTGAATCCGGATATAACAGACTTTAGGTTATAACAGACTCGAAAGGCTGGTCCTGCATACTTCGATATATGGCTATGTATTCGGCTATAACAGACTGATTTCAGCAGTCCCTTGAAGTCTGATATATCTGGATTCAGCTATACTTGCGATTTCAAAATTCAATAACTTTGGAACGAAACGTTTATGCACCCTTGTAATAGTGTCATTCCCTGGAAGCTCATCGAGGAGATTAAGGAAATGTATAGAAACCTGCAATATTTTTGCGGTTCTGAAGTGGGTGGGTATTATTCACCTTATTCACTCTTTATTCCAGACAAGATGCAGAGTTAGACGAGAGAGACCCATCCTCATCCCATCAGCCATGGACATGCTGAAATTGGGGAGGTTCCCATGTCTCCACTGCCCCAACAACGTCTTCAAGAGGAAGATTGACCTGATGGCGCACAGCTTCACTCACTCCAAGTGGGACAGGGTCAAGGTCGAGGTCGAGGAGGAGCCAGTGGAGGTCACAATCAGTTTCAGCAAGGAGGAGGAGGAGGCCAGGAGAAGATGGGAAGGAGGAAGAGGTGGTCTGAGGGTGAAGGAAGAGCGAGGGGAGGAGGAGGGCAACAGCAGCCAGGAAAGTGATCACACTGGAGCAGCGGAAGAGGAGGAGGACAGAGTGAGGCAGGCTGACATTGCTCATCCAGACAGGGAAGAGGATGCAGAGGGTGGAAATGGAAACGAAGGAAGGCAAGAGCAAGTGAGAAAGCAAACTGGACATATTTGCATGATTGGGTGAGAATGGGGGTGCCAAAAGCAGTTTTAACCAACCTCAAGGATCTACTCGTGTCTTGACATTTGTGTTTTGTGATACTTTTTAGTGGGAGTGTTAAGGCGCCGGATATTTCTATGCGATTTTTCAGAATCGCTGGCCAAGTTTGGCCGAGTCACGGGTGCAGCGTTTTCTTCTCACCGCCGATGCGGGCGTCGCTCTGGAGGTACGGACCTGAAATTTTCACAGCCTGGCGAGGAAGGGGCAATAATTGAGCCCCCAATGGAGTTTCGGAGATCTACGAGCGGAGGGGTTTTTGAAAAACGGCTCACGACATCTTGGCTCCGGATGCGAATTCGGGAAATAGCTTGACAGTGTGCAATGGCAAAAGTTGTCCTCTCTTACTCCTCCAAAGCACAATTAATTTGGGCTATTGGATTTTGCACAGCTATTTAAATGGTTTCACCACCTCACCTCGTAAAATCTGAGGGAGAACTTCTAAAATAGAATAGTTGGTTCCCTGTTGCCCACGCGTGTTTTAAATTATTTAGCCCAAACCGGTTCCCTGGCAACCTGGACAGGCAACCAACTGTTCTACCTGGTTCTACGATCGAAAGTTCTCCGCCGATTTTACGAGGTGAGGTGGGCAAAAACCAATAGCCCAAATAAGGTGCGCTTTGGATGAGTGAGAGAGGACAACTTTTGCGATCGCACACTGTCGAGGTATTCCCCGAATTCGAATCCGGAGCCAAGATGTCGTGAACCGTTTTTCAAAAGCTCCTCCCCCTCCCAATTAATCTAATTTATCAAAACTCCATCGGGGGCTCAATTGGCCCTTCCTCGCCAGGCTGTGAAAATTTCAGGTCCGTACCTCCAGCAAGACCTCCCGCATCGGCGGTGCCAAGAGAACGCTGCACCCATGACTCCGCCAAACTTGGCCCGCGATTCTGAAAAATCGCATAGGTATTGGGAGCCATCCTGCTAATAAGTGAAACTTTTTTTTCCATACCTATTGAGTTGTGAAAAGCAGGTCTAAATACAAGGATTTTGATCCTTTTTCCAAATGGCCGCAAAATGTCATAGGAACTCTCCAGTCATATTTATTTTAATGCAAGAGGTAAATTATGCCTTCATTTTTGGATCATCTCCTTGTGTTCTGACAAATAAAAATCGGATGGTCCACGAACGGCGCCTTTTTCTACAGGAAAAATTAATGCAATTGCATTTTTTCATAATTTTGAGCCAGTGACTTGGACAGATCATGCATGTGATTATAAACAGTGTGTTTTATCAAGGTGAAGGAAGGGAAGGAGGTGTCCTTGAAGTGCTTGTAAGCATCACTGGATTCATAACTTGGCATTTTTATTGACGAATTACCTTATGACGTGGAAGAAACCGGCTTTGTTCTACATGACATATTTAATACAGTCCATTCCTAATCACATTCACAGTTATTTAGCCGTTTCGTGGGAACCTACCATGAGAAGGCTACTCTGCCCAATTATTTTTCAGTTGTCTTATGGGTGGTGTGTGGGTGATTTTATGTGACATTGCAGTTGTTGCAGGAATAATGTTGCGTATAATGATGCTTACAAGTGGCGGGAAGAATGAACACAGTTTTTGATCATCTAATAACCATACAAACACTGAAACACTGCCGAGTTCCATGGGTGTTTATAATAAAGGGGAGTTATGAGCAGTTAGAAAAACGTGGTCGGTAAGTGTGCATATAATTTAGATACATGTTTATTTATACAGGGTGTTTATTGTAACTCTGCAAAGACTTTCAGGGGTAATATAGGGGCCATAACCTGGCAACAGCAGAGCCATCTAGCAACTCAAGTCTGCCTCGTAGGAGACATGCGGATAGTAAACAGCGGTTCTGTTGTTGCCAGGTTATGGCATACCCCGCTTACAACGACGCGATACACCATAACCTGGCAACAACTGCTCGACATCTATCAAAAAAAATGTGTGATCGCCTAGCGCCTCTCGCGTGAAGCGTCTGAGTGCATCCGTTCCTTGTCTATGAACCCCCTCTAGCTGGTGTTTCCGGACACGGGTTCATACGTCAAAAATGCTTGTCTTGGTCCCCTCTATTACCCCTGCAAGTCTTTACAGAGTTACAGGAAACACACTGTATATTCCAAAGGTATGGACATGTTGAGGTTGGCAAATGCATATTTCCCAGCCAATGAAAAGGTGGGATTAGAGACGGTTCGCAAGGTAGTATGGAATTATGGACATCAGTACGGAATCATGGATGGAGGAACAGGTGGGGGTGGGGAATACATTGGGGGATGGGCATCATCACTGGCTATATGTCTGAAGCGATTGAAAATGTGGTGCCCACCGCAGGCTGAGAAAAACGTGAGCGAAGCGAGCAGTTTTCTGCGCCTGCGAGGTTTTTTAAAGTATTAAGTCAATTTCTCACTTTCTCATTGTAGGTATTGGAGCCCTTCATCCTGATGTACCAGCTTCTCTACTGTGCCCATTGTGACGGTGCATTTGCCACGAAGAGGGACCTAGAGAGGCACATGCTGCAGAAGCACATCAATCCTGAGCTGCAGGTAATGCAATATATCTGTCTATTAATTTTAGTTAGGTGCAGAGCGTATCTCGATGTAGACAAGCAGGTTTGCTCTTAGAATATTGAGTCATGTTTTTTCAAGATATAATGGGGTCCTAGCCTAAATTTTGCGAACCCATGTAAAAAATCGCCTCAATTAGTAAAATGCTTGCGGTGTTTGGCCGAGCCCTCTGATTGGTCCGCCCCCGTATTGTTGCCGCCACCTCTTCCCATTGGCCCCCGTCCATTGTTGCTGCGTCGCATCCATGACGCATTGTTACCATGGCGCCTCCAATTGGCCCCGTTCCGAGCATGCGCAATGGGTGGGAGAACGCCACAGTCCCTTGCTGGACGTCAACGAGGACGCATCATTCTCCTCTCCCGTGAAGACCCGCCTCCACCCTTCCACCATCCTCCACCACGTCTTCACTGTGACCTCAATGGAAGCCGTAAACAAGCGGAACATTGGACTACGGTCGGGCTGTTGTTTATCAGTGCAGTGGTGCCAAACTGCCAACTCCGTGGACGTTTATAAAGCAAAATAGTTTCAGTTTTTTAACCTTTTGACGACGGAGTTTTTGAGCCATTGCCTTACCCCAGGGCCTGAGTTCTTTTTCCCCTTTTCCGGAAATTTGATGAAGAGTGATATTAATGAATGATAATCCGCGGACTGCCCGGATTACCCGGATTATCTATCGTTACCTGATCAAAATGACCCCGTGACCCATTTTTGAGGGGGGCAGAGGTCCAGTCAGGCTGAAGTCGAGTTTACAGGCCATTCGTCGAATCAATTAGTCACGATTTCCACATTTTCATCGTTGTGTTTGTTCATCACCTAGCAACATACGATTCGGCAACAATGACAACAATGCTCCCATCTGCATTCTGCTTCAGCTCTAGGAATTAATTCCGGGGTCCCTGGTCACTCCCCCAACTTCAAACCCAGTAGCAAAACAACGATTCAAAGAAGGGTCAGCAAGCCGCAGGTACTGTTTCCTAATTGATTCGGCGAATGGCCTGTAAACCCGACATAAGCCCAAAAGGACCCTGCGACCCATATTGGAGGGGGGCAGAGGTCAAATTCCGCCCTCACCGATTTTCTTGAAATTCGGTGCATTGACATAATTATGCCCCCCTCCAATGTGGGTCAATTTCGAGCAGGTAACTATAGGTGCGTGTACATCCCTTGGGGTGGGCTACCAATGCACCGAATTTCAAGAACATCGGTGAGGTCGGAGTTTTACGAGTTGAAAAATGTCCCAAGTTGTCAGGGCAAATCTCAAGACATCATAATTATGATGTCCGTAGGTCCTGCAGCAATGTAAGCTCGGACATCATAATTATGATGTCCGTAGGTCGTCAAAGGGTTAAAGAAGGTCAACCTCCTGTCAACACCGCAGGGAGAGTTTGTAAGCAGGATTGGCTGCGATATTCAACACTGAACCCGGGAATAGGTCGAGAATATCTCAAAAGAAATTGTCGGGAAGAATAATGAAATCAGTACTTGATCGTCTTTCTGCAGAGTTCCATGGATGTTTATGTTAAAGGGGAGTTATGATTTTGAGCAGTTACAAAACCTGGTCGGAAAGTGTGCATAATATAATTTAGATACATGTGTGCGATGAGTACATGCTGCGAGTAGAGGCGGTAGCGGTTGTGATTTTCTGTTCGTACAATAATTTATTGGGGGTTTTAATAATGCAAAGGGAATTGGTATGTTGAGGTGAGCAAATGCATGCAGAGTATTTCCCAGCCAATGCTATGCAAAGGTGGGATTTCAGACGGTTCGCAAGGTATAGTACGGAATCGTGGATAACAGTTCAGAATCACGGACGGAGGAACGGGTGGGGTGGGAGTACACATATGATTGGGGGATGGGCATCATCACTGGCTATAAGTCGGAAACGATTTAAATATTTTAAAATGCGGTGTCCACCGCAGGCGTAGAAAAACGTGAGCGAAGCGAGCGGTTTTCTACGCCTGTGCCATAGAAACATTCGAGCGGAGCGAGGGTTTTTCTAGTTTAAATTACTAAAATCCTTGCGGTGTATGACCGAGCCCTCTGATTGGTCCGCCGCATATTGTTGTTACCGCCAAGTTCCACGTCTATTGTTGCCGCGATATATTGTTACGGCGAAGCTTCCGATTGGCATCAGTTCAGCGCATGCGCAATGGGTGGCGGCAATCCGCAGTTGCATGTTGGAGGGCGAGATGTCAACACCGCCTCTCCCGCAAACACCTCGAACGTGACCTCGACCCCTCCCCGCCCCTCCAACGGCCTGCCCTGTCCCTCCACCACGTCGCATTGCGCCGCGGCCGGGTCGCGTATTTACAAAAACTCAACAGTACAGAATAGGACCTAAATCAAGGCCTCCCATTGGCTCCCTCCCGCCAGAGGGGGAGTGGGCGTGGAAAGTGGGGGGTTGGCTCCTCTGAGTAGGGCTGTGCGATATTTCGATATATCGACTGTCGATACGATATTTTCCTAATATCGAAGTTGCGATATCCAACGCTTGGCATGTTCGATATATCGAATATCGGTTTTCGATATTTTTCGATGTCGGTTTTCGTTTTTTTTCGATGTTGGTTCGATGTCGGTTCGATGCCAGTTTTCGGTTTTTTTTCTCGATATGCTCCGGTTTAGTTATTCCTAAAGCCTGACCACCATCACAATGACCCATATATATTCGGCATATTCTCAAGTCGTGATAAGGTGAATCATGTAAAAATATTGGGTGTTTTTGTTATTTGATAGAATAAAGGATGATTATATTCCAGTAGGTGACTGCTCTTGAGAGATAAGGGCTGATCCGGGTAGGCAGGTTCCAGATGGCAGAAGCCAGGGTCATACGCGCACACCTGGGTGCACGTCACGGGCCATCGCAAATCGGACTTGGAAATGGTGATCGAAAAAATGCGAAAACCGACATCGAACCGACATTGAAAAAAACCGAAAACCGACATCGAACCGACATCGAAAACGTAGTTAAGGGTTAAATAGCACTCGACTGTGAAGATGACACATTCATCGGCTCCTGGCATATCCGCGGCGCTATGAAAATGTAAACAGAATGAACTGTACATATGTGATGCATGTACCATTCTGTGCAATACAATTTTCGTATAGCTACAGTCACATTGCATTGCTTTAGTCTTCAAACCAAATTTCTCATAAAACAGCAAGATTGGTAGCGCTGCTGTTCAGAAACGGTACATTTTGAAATGTAGTGTCTGAATTAGGTCGCAATGTTGGGTTTACAGTGAGCAGTTTTTAGTTAACCTGTCGGCCCTATTGGATCCGCCATATCTCGTTGATTCGAATTTATAACGAGGGATTCGAATTCAGCGACTAGGAATACCCCAGAATCCCAATTTTGGGTATAAATTGAAAGTTTTAGTTTAACATGTCCGCCATATTGGATCCTCCATATGGAATTTTGAAATTCTGGCAACAGATGCGAAATCAGCGACCGATGAAACCCCAGAATCCTGGTTTTTGTCGAGACATATTAATTTCATTATTGTTTTGGAATTTTGTCCGTGCTTGACCTCTATCCCGGCCACTGTGCGTCGCATCTCTGGGTTGGAAATAACACTTACTTCGCAATACCTGTTATTTAAACTGTTCTTACTGACAAATAACTGGCTACTCAGTAGCGGCTATTGCAATACTGCTATATTCGCAACTCAGTGACGGCTGATGCTATTCTGCTCCTTAATGCTCTTTTTGGCACTTAATGCACTGTTTGGCTACGAATTCGTAACTGGAGACACCCGTACTTTTACTTTACTCTTGTAGGAGTAGATCCGCTATAGAATAGGCGTGTATCCGCTGAAGATAGGACTTGATTGGGGGGGGGGGGGGNCAACAAGTACATAGGGTGAGGATAGGGATTTTTGGGGAGGGAACATCGGTGCAAGTGCATTGTCTGAAAGGGGTCATGTGTTGTTCCCCAGGAGGTTAGGTTGCCAGACATCTCCTTGGTGCAGGTCAGAGACCCTCCTGATCCTGACGCAGGCGAAAGGGAACTCCCAGGCGGGGATCGAACCTGGGCCCTTTAACTCAGCAAGCCGAGATGTTACCATCTCGTCCACCACACCTCCCCTGCCTACCTTTATATGCAGCCACGAAAGGTGTTCAAAACTTAAAAATAACTGTCACTATCACACTTACAATGTTCCTCGTTTTGGCGTTAAAAAAAAATCCAGTTAAGGACATTTGCCTACTGAGCTACTCTTAGATTCGAGCATTCAATTGTCACAATCGAGTCAAACACTTCTTCCGGTACTTCTGGTAGACGGAAATCAGGAAATTGAGCCTTTCTGTATATATACATGTGGCCTACTCTCCTGCATCCTGAATGAATGATTTTAATGGAAACTATCAGGTTACCCGGCGTTGCCCGGGTATGTTGGGGTGCGGGTAAAGGTAGGGGTACATATACAGTATATTAGGAAGTGTGTTTGTTTGTCAAAATTTCCCGTCCATACACTCGAAACTCGATACGTCTTAAAATAGGCCTTATAAGTTACAATCACACCCCCACCTCGTTCTATATGTTTGCTCTAAAGAACTTCAGAAATGTACGTACAGATGCATGGTGGAAAATTTTGTTCAACACGGAGTAATATTTGTAAATACTGTATTATTTTATTGTATTTACTTTTGCCTGGAAGTCTACTTTCAAATCCCACAAAATCCCGGAATTACCGTAAGATATGAACTCACGTGAGGTGGCCAATTAGCGTAATTGGTGGATGCGTTGAATTTACGGAGATGGTTTAACTTGCTAGGCATTGTTGCATAAGGGCCTTTCGTAGGGGAGACGAAGTGGCGCTGCGGAAATGTGCCCACGGATGTTAAGGTCCCGGGTTCGATTCCAGCCCGGGGTTCCCCCCTTCATCTCGTGCAGAGTTGGGTCGTCTCTGGCTTCGTTTCGGGTGGAATCTCCGCAGACTAATCCACCCGGGGGAGTTCACAAAATGTACCCTTTGAGAATTGCACTTGCACCTTAGTCACCCTGCCCGTGGGCCCAGGCGCTACGTCAAAAAGGTTCCATCAAGACGAAATAAAGGTTCCCTCCCTGCGGTACGATGCAGGGAGGTAAATAGCCATATTTTTAAAAGGGCATTTCCATGGGAATGCAAATTGATATATTGTTATTGAGTAAGAAGTGAGAAGATTCGGGAATATGCGTGTTGTGGGAGTTAGGTTCGTTTTCGGAAGCTGAAACATGCGGCGTTAGATTCCCTGGAAAAAGTAACCCCCGATATCCTAATTTAAGGCGATGTAGGGGCCTTCCCCTGGATTTCTATAAGGGACAAACATCCAAACTGACAAACTCACAAACAAACGAACTAAAATATAGATTAAGATTAGTGGGAATGGAAGGAAAAGTTGGCCCATTGCACATGTAATGCCACAGGAATTATCTTGCATGGTCATAAAACCATGTCTATACATTCACCCTTCATCTGCATTTATTTCATGAATTTCATGAGCTCATGCTTTCCCATTTCAGGGAAAATGTCATCAAGAGAATATGAAGAATGGGACCCAGAAAAACATGGGCAGAGGGATACACTTGAAAGGGAACAAGTGTCAGATCTGCAAGAAGAAGTTCAGTTCCTGGCGTCGATTGCAAACTCACCTGAGAACGCACACAGGAGAGAAGCCTTACAGTTGTCAGATTTGCGAGAAAAGGTTTAGTCAGTCAGGAAGTTTGAATACACACATGAGAACCCACACAGGGGAAAGGCCATTCAGTTGCAAGGTGTGTGAGAGAAAGTTCAGTGTGTCATGCAATTTGAATATCCACATGAGGGTTCACACAGGGGAGAAGCCATTCAGTTGCCAGGTTTGCATGAAAAGGTTTAGTGGTTCAGGACGGTTGAATAGTCATATGATAGTTCACACAGGAGAGAAGCAATACAGTTGCTTGATTTGTAAGAAAAAGTATAGACAGTCGTATTTGAAATTCCATATGATGCTTCACACAGGAGAGCAGCCATTCAATTGCAGAGTTTGCAATAAAAGGTTTACTCAGTCAGGAGATTTGAAATCACATATGAGATTGCACACTGGAGAGAAGCCATTCTGTTGCCAGGTTTGCAAAATGAAATTTAGAAGCGCACTTCTCATAAGAATGCATATGAGGAGGCACACAGGTGAGAAGCCATTCAGTTGTCAGATTTGCAAGAGAAAGTTTGCTCAGTCAAGAAATTTGAGTATCCATATGAGGATTCACACAGGGGAGAAACCATTCAGCTGCCTGGTTTGCAACAAAAAGTTTAACTGGCCAGGACATTTGAATAACCACATGAGGACCCACACAGGGGAGAAGCCATTCAGTTGCTCAATTTGCAAGAAAATGTTTAGTCGGTCAGGAAATTTGAATTTACACATGAGGACCCACACGGGGGAGAAGCCTTATAGTTGTCAGATTTGCAAGAAAAAGTTCAGTGCGTCAGGACATTTGAATTTACACATGAGGACCCACACAGGGGAGAAGCCTTTCAGTTGCAAGGTTTGCGAGAGAAAGTTTAGTCAGTCAGGAAGTTTGAATGTCCACATGAGGACCCATACAGGGGAGAAGCCATTCAGCTGCCTGGTTTGCAACAAAAAGTTTAACCGGTCAGAACATTTGAATAGGCACATGAGTGTTCACACAGGGGAGAAGCCATTCAGTTGTGTAATTTGCAATCGAAAATTTAGACACTCGTCTACTTTAAGAACACATATGAAAATTCACACAGGTGAGAAGCCTTACAGTTGTCAGATTTGCAAGAGAAAGTTTCGTATGTCAGGACATTTGAATGGGCATATGAGGACTCACACAGGGGAGAAGCCATTCAAGTGTCAGGTTTGTGAGAGAAAGTTTAGAGAGTCAGGAACTTTGAATATCCACATGAGGACCCACACAGGGGAGAAGCCATTCAGTTGCTCAATTTGCAAGAGAAAGTTTAGTCATTCAATGAGTTTGAATACACACATGAGGACCCACACAGGGGAGAAGCCATTCAGTTGCCAGATTTGCAGGAAAATGTTTAGTCGGTCAGGAGATTTGAAACAGCATGTTAGAAATAAGCACAACGGAGGAAAGTGATTTTTGGTCGAGACCCCGGTCACGTAGGTGCTGAATCAGTTATAGTCTACACAAGATGTGAAGTATCCCAAACAGATCGGCCCAACTACGGTACAACCCAGTATCTGCATTTTTGCATTTTCTACAGGAAAAACCAAAACACGAATAAGTTCAGCACAGAGACAGCCTTGATGTAATACCCGGTCCGCATATACGTACATAACTGCATGGAAAAATACACCCTAACAGAATACGTCGTCGTCATCATCAAGTCATCATCATTATCAAGTCATCATCACAATTAGGTGTAATTAAACTACCGATGTAGAAACTGGGTACTTTTAAGCCTAATTATTGCAATTTGCATTATATTGTATTGTAGAATACCCAGGATGTGCAGGCGTTCGCACTCTTCTGGTGTACGTTCCCTGTCTTTCGTGGCACTTACTGGGTTTTACATCGATCAAGGTCGCAAATTAGGGTACATACTGGGTTTCACCTACTTCAAACCACCCCCTTCCGTGCCGTCAGGCATGTTGAGGATTTTTTTATGCATGCAGTTTGTCCCTCCATGTACGTATGGTGAAACCTGAATTTCCCGCCAAATGTCAAATACTGGGTTTTACCATAGTTGGGCCGAGATAGCTGTGAACTGATTATTATCAGTCATCCCATTGGTTTCACGGGAACCTGCAAAGTGTTCACCGAACTTTGTACGCAGCAACATTCACCATATTATGCTGATCTGTGTGGGCGTGGGAATACTCTCGAGAGAAACCTGGGAAATCAGTGCTTTTTCCGATTTTTTTTTTCGTTGGAGACCCGAAAAATCGTCGCGTAAAATTCGCGACGCCCCAGATGTGCGCATTTTGATCGCCCAACATGGAAAGAGGGGGAAATGAAAACCATTGATAATAACTATTGTTGAGTATCTCAATTGATCTTTAACTTACCTTACGGGCCTAATTTTCAAGAGAGATAATTATCATTTTATGAAAATAATTTTTTTCCCTCCCTGTCGACCCCACATATTAAGTTTGCAACCCACAGTTTGGGAAGCCCTGTTGTAAATTGTCTCAGAGGAAGCACCTGCCTTTGGAGCAGAAATTAACATACGACTATGCCAGATTTCTGCAATGTTGTAACTTATTGTTAAAGGTAAATGGTAAATCACATGCCATATCAACAAACTGAAACAGTATTCAGATTGTAACTGTGTGATCCAACACTGGACCCTAACCTGCCACTGCACTGGTTTGTGAGCTTTCTGCTCCTTAATTTGGGAAGTGGTGTGGTTTTTACGCAAAATCGTTGGGCCTTTGTGAGTTTGCGTAGTGTTATTTGTATGTACAGAGTGTAGTGGACACCCACTGATAGATTGAATTGTATCTGGATGTGGGATGGTGTGGAAAGTCTGTTAGTGGAAGCTGGTGAAGAGAAAAAAGGAGGGTTGGAAAAGGAGTGATGATGAGTGACTATATTGCGAGCTTGGATCTGTGGATTTGTGCAGCACATTATAGGGGATTAATATGGGAAACTGTTGGGCAATTCATATGTGTTCATTAGAATTAATGTACTGTGTGCCCTTTTTAATGAAAAGTTTGTAGAAGTGTTTTTTTTTTTCTTTAAAATAAAAGGTCAGGTGGAGAATGTAAGGGTGAAAGTGTTTATAAACTCCTTGCCTTTTTGATCAGCCAGGTCGATTTAAAATTTAAAGGAGCACCGCAAGAGGAGGAAAAATTGAACTCCTGCATAACAGCAGAGCCATCTCTTAGATTTTAGACATTTCGAGGAGAGCAAGACCTGTATGGGTAAGATTTTAATGGCTTTGTGACCGAATTTTATCGTGCCCATATGATGCCCTGGGGCATCATATGGGCACGATAAAATTCGGTCACAAAGTTGGTATGCGGCACGTGGGAAGCCAAGTTGGAAAAGTACATGTACAGTGTGGTACAAAATAACATCCGTTAAGTGGGCACTTAACGGATGTTATTTTGTACCACACTGTACATGTACTTTTCCAACTTGGCTTCCCACGTGCCGCATACCTGTCACGTGACTCCTGCCAACATCCATACCCACCTCGCATTGGGGCACTACCTATATAACCAGCCGCTGACCAACACTCGAGGCTTAGTAGCCAGGAGAATATCCTGGTCAACAGTCACTCCTCTCCGGAGGTTACCTACCCATACCTGGTTATCATTGCTACCTTTCTGGTTACCTTAAATTCCCTCCTTAACCTTTTTATCCTTACGTACTCATTTGCTTGCAAATAAACTCACTGTGCTTGAACAAACCTCACTTGCTTTTTCTTCTGTATGTACCCAGCCGCTCGGGTCACATATAAACGTGGTGTCAGAAGTGGGATGCCAGTGGCATAGGAATCGGGAACATTCTCTCCCAAGTACAGGACGGGAAAGAACGCGTTCTAGTATACTCGAGTAAATTACTCTCTCCTGCAGAGAGAAACTATTCAGTGATAGAGAGAGAGGCTTTGGGTATGATCCAAGCTCTTAAAACTTTCAGGCCATACATCTACGGCCAACGGTGTGCGATTGTAACAGACCATAACCCGCTGAAGTGGTTGCGGGCTATGAAGAACCCATCGGGCAAATTCGCTCGATGGATCCTTTTGATGGAAGAGTACGCTCCTCACATCATATACACGCCGGGAAAGCTCCTATCACACGTGGATGCATTATCCCGCTATCCACAACCAGACACCGAGGTGGTTTTCTCATCCATAAGTGATTACCCCCTCGCCTCCAGCTGGCAATCTCAAGACACAGACCTTCAGGAAGTCCGACGTCACTTGCGTTTCGGTCTTCCTCTCCCAGCATCGTCTGTATGGACGAAAGACACTAAATACCTTGTAGTAGACGGTGATTTGGTCTTTCGTCGAAAAGGTGTTACCGATAATGAGGTAGTGATACCCCCGTCTCGGGGAAAAACGATATTCGAAATGTATCACGATTCTTTAACGGGTGGCCACTATGGCTACGAGAAAACCTACAACCTTATCAAGGACCGAGTTTACTGGCCCGGGATAAGAACAGACATCATGAGCTGGTGTAAAGAATGTCTTGTTTGCCAGGAGACAAAGTCTCCTGGAACGAAATTCAGAGCCCCTTTACAACCTATTGAAGTGGGCAATCCAATGCAGATGTTGGGTATCGACTTAGTCGGACCTCTTCCCATCACTGCATCTGGAAATCGGTACATCTTGGTAATCGTCGATTTCTTTACTAAATGGGCGGAGGCATATCCTCTCCCCCAGATCGACGCAATAACTGTGGCACAAGCCCTTGTAAAGGAACACATCTGTCGGTATGGTATCCCTTCGTGTTTACTCTCCGACAGGGGCACACAGTTCGACAGCGAAGTGTTTCATGAAATTGGCAAGATCTTTTCCTTCGGGAAAGTGCGAACAACCGCATACCACCCGCAAGGCAACGGAATGGTGGAGCGCCTTAACGGCACTCTAGTCCAATTGTTGAAGGCCCAAGTCGCACAACGCCCTACCGATTGGGACGAATGTCTCCCGTACACTCTATTCGCGTACCGGAACAACTCTCATTCTTCCACGGGCATGACCCCTTTCAAAATGGTCTTTGGCCGTGACGCCAAGCTCCCAGAAGATCTTTTAGTGTTGGGACGTTTGGGCGAAGCTGAAACAACTTCCGCTCATGTCAAGCGCATGTCGAACGACTTCCAGACTTTATTCAACAACGCCCGCCGCAAACTGAATGCAGCACGGGCCAAGCAGAAATCCCAATATGATAAGCGGATACATGGGAAGCCTTACCCAGAAGGTTCGTGGGTCTGGTTAAAGAAGGGGGTACATAAGAAGCTACAGAAACCCTGGTCAGGCCCGTTTCAGGTACTCCGCCGTATCGGCGAGACCACTTACGAAATCAGGGACCTGAATGGGAAAACGGAGACAGTCCACTTCAACCGACTGAAACCGGCTTTCGGTGATTTTACATCGCAGCCTGCTGCTCCACCGAAACCGCCTCCTCCGCAACCTAAACCCATCAACCCAACTATGCTTTTTCCTCCAAGGATGGCTCCCCTTCCTGCATCAACATCGACAGCTCCTTCGAGAGCATTATCCTCTTCCTCCTCCAACATCTCCGATCTTGAATTCGATCCTGGAGATGTGCATACGCCACCGAGGAGAGTTCTTATTATTGACGATGACGATGACGAGGACGCATCGCAACCAACCACCACGCCAGCCTCGCCGGTCGCAGACGCCCTTCTTCCCACACCTGAAGAGACGCCTGAAGATGCACCAGCAGCCTCACCGACTGCCCGTACGCCGACCACACCAACGGAGAGCGAGCCTGAGCAAGAGACACCGGAAGCCGAAGACATTGCCACTCCAAAAGCAGATCTCCCGGCACACCAACCAAAACAGCCGGTGAACCAACGCGCCGTCCAGATCGCCAAACGCTTCCTGGTCGCAGCCCCCAAGACACGCCCTCAACTGATGACGAAACCTGTCGGACCAGTCAGCAAAGCCGGTCCCTCACGAGGTACCGTAGAGACAACCAAGCCACCGCAGCCTGCTGCACAACCCAGTACCTCGACAAGGACGCCTGTCCTACCAGCCGCCATACCTCCGAGGCAGTTTTACTTCAAGAAGAAGCCACTCGTCCCAGATTCCATCGGGCCCATTCGACGCCCTCGAGGACGCCCGCCTGGTAAAGTTACAGTGATCCCAGACAAACCTAAACCTCGGTATACAGTGACGGAGAGTGAGACTTCCTCGCCTGAACGTGAGAAAGCACCCCTTCAGGGAGATAGCAGTTACGGTGTCGACCAAGAGACAATGGACTTAAATCGGTCGTCATCGCTATCCAGAGTTCTTTCTTTTTATGGTTATTAAGGGTACATAACATGTTAGCATTAATGGCTGGCCAGCCCCTAAATATAGAGTGTAGTATATTACTCTTGAACATTATCGTGCACAAACTCAGTGATAAATGATGCCTCCTCCTTTGCATAATTCTGTCTCCGATAGCTTTCTTTACTGTCGTTTGTTTTGACTACACCCGTTCTCACCGGGTGCATCAGCTTTGAGGGGAGGTGTGTGACCGAATTTTATCGTGCCCATATGATGCCCCACTTAACGGATGTTATTTTGTACCACACTGTACATGTACTTTTCCAACTTGGCTTCCCAC
This sequence comes from Catajapyx aquilonaris, assembly GCA_000934665.2. Lineage (NCBI taxonomy): Eukaryota > Metazoa > Arthropoda > Diplura > Dicellurata > Japygidae > Catajapyx > Catajapyx aquilonaris. The sequence continues at coordinate 3,636 of JYFJ02006294.1, read as the reverse complement.
GTGCCGCATACCTGTCACGTGACTCCTGCCAACATCCATACCCACCTCGCATTGGGGCACTACCTATATAACCAGCCGCTGACCAACACTCGAGGCTTAGTAGCCAGGAGAATATCCTGGTCAACAGTCACTCCTCTCCGGAGGTTACCTACCCATACCTGGTTATCCTTGCTACCTTTCTGGTTACCTTAAATTCCCTCCTTAACCTTTTTATCCTTACGTACTCATTTGCTTGCAAATAAACTCACTGTGCTTGAACAAACCCCACTTGCTTTTTCTTCTGTATGTACCCAGCCGCTCGGGTCACAGCTTCAATATTTACAGTATTTATTTATTTAAGGATAGCCACAATGCAACGGTGTGAACAACAAAACCCCTTTGTAATATGACGGGGTAATTCTCTCACTGTAGAGAAAGTCATGCTGTGCACCCGGCTGGTACTGTAGGCTATACCCAGCGTGAATGACACACTGACGTGATTTATTCTCAGGTTATAGTGAATGACTGCAGTTAAAACATTTCCATCACCTAGAATCTAGGCGATGAGAACTCGACCGCGGAGTACAGTACCCTGCATTAATGGCCATGCACAGACATCGCCACCTGTCCAAGAACGAGCGGAAATAGGCGCCTGTGGGGTGCGTCCAAAATACTTGGACTGCTCAAGATATAGCGGTAGATTCAAACTCTTGCTACAAAGATGGATCACAGATATATCTGTGGGATGAATTATAAGGCCATTGCGATTCCTATCAATGTATTGAGGTTGTGAGCCAGTTATTACACGGACCGAGCGAATGCCTGTTAATCCACCGCGATATCTTGAGCCGCCTAGAGTGGACTTGTAAGCAGTCTTGATTTTTGGACACAGCCCACCAGACGCCTAGTTCCGCTCAATCTGGCCAGATGGCGATGTCTGTGCATGGCCATTAATGCAGGGTACTGTACCAGCTCGGCTAGATTTTTTTCCGCTTCCGTTCAACTTGCAAATTAAGACAAGATATTTTACAAATAATAACACAGCGCATCTACAGGCTGCACAACTTTCATCACATAGAAGTCCGTAAATTAATTTTCAAAAAAATCGCCGCAGAGTACTATTCCAGCTCGCCTATAGATTTTCGCTTCTGTTCAACTCACACGTACTCTGACTGTGAGGATAAGATCAATATATTATTTCACAAATAGTACCAGCTACACTTACACGTTCATGCTCTACACAAAGTAGCCTATGTACTACAGTATTGGAAATAATAATTTCTAATAAGATCGCTGTAGAAATAAAAATAAAAATAAAAAACTTGAAATCTAGGGATTAGGGTACCGGTCAACTGTCAGGCTGATTTAATATTTAAAATAACATTGTAGTGACTAATTTGCATAGTTGAATGTAAGTGTGTGTCATCTACACTATAATAATAATAAAACTGACACGCTACTGCAATTATAGTATGGCCCATGTGCATTTTTTTCCCCCTTTCTTGAAAAATGGTTGTCACTTGACATATGGGATTCTTCCGAGAAACATGTCAATATATAGCAGCAAACCCGTCGTGTGTAGTGTCGGGTACATATTATGTTGAACTTATTGGTGTTTGTCAAAGTACGGAGTACAAAATTTCAGGAAACGCGAATTTCTCATTTTGCGCTTCTTTTTTTTACGGCTCAGAGAAAAATTAGCACCTCCATTATACACGTTTGTCTCTTATCACATATCCAGAGCACGGAAATCATGATCCATAAACATAATCACAATGATCAATTGAAAATTATGATAGCCTAGTTGTGAAACTGCCAAGAAAGATTTCCTACACAGTTGACTCCGGATATAACAGACTTCAAGGGACCGCAGAAAAAGAGCTTGTTACATAACCGAGGTCTGTTATAACCGAATCGACATTTTTGCAACGAATACGTAACGTTTTCTGAATTCCATATGCTTATAATCCACACTGCTGCATTTATTAATGAAACTATCCACAAAAATTATAAATTAGGTAGGACTCAAAAAATTAGTAATTTTCTTCTGCCGTCTCCTTGTTGCCAAATACGATACCAGAAAAGTATTATTTTGAGTAGCTTAGGTCAGTGACAGATGCGATAAACACCCCCGCTCCAGTATCCTCAGCCGACGAGGCTGTAGAGCCGCACTGGCTGGTCAGCCCTTTACACCCCTTTAAAGTAGGCTATATCCTCAGCCTTCTTGCGCACGGGAAAGGACGTCGAATAATTTTTAAAAAAAAACTACGTTTTTGCCCACCGAGAGGCCAAAATTCGTCTGTTGCATCCGAAGTGAGGTGAAAATATCAGGAGTAAAAATATACAGGGCCTTATGGAAGCATGCCAAGTCTGGGATTTCGAGTCAGTTATTACCGATAGTCCGTCAAGCGTGGCTGATAATGCAGGTCAATACTAAAGGCTCTATACAAAACGCAAATTTTAATAGCATAAGTGACGCATCATGAAAGTCGTTTTGAGAGCAATGAAAAGCCACAATTTGTCATCCAAATCCATCTTTATTACATTGGTTTATTTCCATATAACTATCTAACTTATCCTTCAATCAATCGTTCCAAATTCCACGAGCAAAATATGAGACATTTGGCAGGTGATATGTAGTTTGATGACATTATTTGATATACCGGTATTCGAATAATTAGATCAGTGCAAATGTTATTTTACAAGTGACTCTGGATTACTATGGCCTGCTGGAATCGATGTTTCATATGCAAACAATATGATGCATTTTTCATTACTAACATTTAAATACCAACGGCGGGGCAAGTTTTTGGAAAAGATGAAGTGTGCGACTCATTGAATGGCATTGCACGACATCTGCTCACAACAGCATCCAGGAATGCACATGAGGACTCAGACAAGTGGCCGTAGAGTTGCCAGGACCTCTATACTCGTAGAAGCCCGCTCGCATGCTACCAGAGAGATTGCGCGCGGTGACGTCAAGATGACGTAGCCTGGGTGTAGCCCGGCCCGGCCAGCTGGCCTCCCCCTCGCGCGGGATTGGTCGGCCGCGAAGGCAGGGGGAGGCCACCTTCCGCGCGATCGATACTATGCGCGCGTTTATATACTTGTAATAACAATCATTCATGGCTGATTTGGAGAGCGGGCGGTTGCATGCGCGCCCGAATCCGGCCCGCTCAGCCCCCTGACACATCCCACCTACATGTATGATGACGGTAGGTTAATAACTGTGTCCTGGCCAGACGGCGCTGATGGCGGAAAATGGCGGATGTCCCTCCAGTGTGCATAATTTCCAAATACACATAGTTCACCCAGGGCGCTCCGAATCCAAGAGCTTCGGCATTTGCCGCCAGGTGGCTGCAAATAAAAGCGAAGAAAATACGGGGTTTGCGATGGCGCTCGTAGCACATACTTATAATTTTAACAGCAATCATTTAGCCCGCTATTATGGGCTGCATATTGACCATAATATATGAAACTCAATAATTATTATTATGTCTTTGCGCGGCAGATTTGAATGCGCCAAGCCTGATTTCCTTCTTACTCCACCTGCAACGCGAGTTCCGGTGCGACAAACGGTCATGTCATTTGTGACCCAAGGTGATGCCATGCCCACGTGATGTCCAGGTGATGCCATGTTAATATTCAGGTCACATA